>RXON01003173.1:0-10682 GCA_009667805.1 Leptobrachium leishanense
TAACTCAGCTCCCCACTACCTGTCCTCACTAATCACCAAATACACCCCAGCCCGCTCCCTAAGGTCAAACAGTGACCTGCGCCTAGCTTCTCCCCGCATCACCTCTTCCCATGATAGACTGCAGGATTTCTCACGCGCAGCCCCCACTCTCTGGAACGCTCTCCCTCGTACTGTCAGACTTTCCCTAACTTCTCTTCCTTCAAACGCTCCCTGAAAACATTCCTATTTGGGGAAGCCTACCACCCAACTCACTGACGCAACCATCAATCACTCTCACCTTACAGTCTCTCCTCCTGTTTCCAACCCCAACCCTCCCAGATTGTGGAGTTCCTACGGGAATAGGGCCCTCATCTCCTCCTGTACTGTTTGTCAAATGTTGTTCAATGTATTGTAACCCTGTCTATACTGTGCTTATTGTACAGCGCTGCGGAATATGCTGGCGCTTTATAAATAAAGAATAATAATAATAATAATAATAATACTCCTGGTGGCTAGATCCTTGATTCCTTTATATTGGAAGTCAACCTCGATTCCCCCTCTAAAAACACTGACAGAATGGAAACTCTGAGGTCAAACGAGGAACTGGCCCTATCTCCCACAAAAGCAGCACAACTCTATACAGAGACGTGGTACCACTGGTCCACTTACTGCTCCTCAGCACAGTTCAGGCAAGCGCTGGAGGAGGGCAACGGAGGCCGGGGGGACCCTACCATGACGGAGCATTAGACTCTAATGTTTCCTTATATATAGGAAACAAATGATCTACCTGACAGATGTAAGCCCCTGCCAAAGGACCCTATATGTGCCTTTAAAAACACAAACTTATGACAATATTGCTCCCTTCCTACATTATATTAACTCCGACCCTCCTGGAACCCCTTCTACCAATTCCTCCTCTAATTCTTCCCCCTCTCCCCCTTTTTTTTTTTTTTTTCTCTCTCCCCTGCTCTCCTTGTTATTATACACTCCTACGACACCAGAGGATTGCAATAACGATTTTTCTTCACTCTTCGGTTGGCCGATCACCAAAACTGACCCTCTGCAATTTATATGTTTGCATACATCTTTACTTCCGATAGGAGTGTTAATATTGTAACACTTGTTTATTGTAATGTCTATGATAGATAAGCCTCTTTGTTTTAACTATTCCTTTTGCGCAATTTGTATTGTATCTTTTCTTGCATAAAACAATAAAAACTTTTCAATTTTAAAAAAAAAAGAATAAAAATGAAAAAATCCTTCAAATATCGTGCCTAGGAGGTCCCCATAACCTGCCCGTGAAGTTGCGGATTTGTAGGATGTATAGAAACATTTAAAAACAAAAAAATGACATTTCAAATGACGGTAAATAATTTTCCTTTAATCTGTTCATAAACAACAGCTTGGGGCGGCAGCCTGTATGAAAAGAGGATACGTTTTAGGACACGCAGAACAAGTTTAGTGATTTTTTTTTTTTGCTAAATTATGGTGAAATTTATGCAGGCTTTGGATGAAAGTAACAACAGGTGCATTAAAATTGGACCTTTTGGTGCCAGCTAGTGCCTTCACACCGTAACCCCTCTGAGATATTGTGGAAGAGTGCAGGGGTGGACCCTGCCGTCAAATATTACAATGATCTGAATCTGGTATACGTGTCAGTGCACCCAAATATTGGGCCTTTGGTGCCAGCTAGTGCCTTCACAACATAACCCCTCTGAGGTATTGTGGAAGAGTGCAGTGGTGGAGGTTTTGGTAATGCAGAAGAGATCCCCGATCTATTCAGTTACATCAGCATCAGGGGAGTGATAGCTGCTGATCCAGGACTGATTCATTTTTATAAAAGCCGGTGTACAGAGTCGGTGGACAGACGCACTCTTTTGTCTGTGACAAAACCTCCAGCGGCACTGAACGTCCTTTCGGAAAGCACGCTAGATGAAGGGCAACCTAGTAGCTGCATAGCATATTGGCTAAATTCTGGCCAGTGATCCAATCTCAACACCCAGTAAGCCAGTGGATCATCTGCTGGAAAGGTATCCAGGTCTGCCCTTGCCCCTAGGTAGTCCTGCACCATATGGTGAAGACGCTGGCAATGGGTGCCTACATTTGACGTCCCTGGGCGTCGTGGACTAAAAAAATTGCAAAAGGCACCGGTCAAGCGGCCTCCTTCACCGCTCTTCCTCTGATAAACCGCAGCCTCAGAAGCACCTGTGTCATCACTTGGTAACCTACCAGTGCCTGGAAAGCTGTTACACAAGTGTCGCTTTAGAGCGTCCTCAAGTTGTTTCATCCTGTCCTCCCTCTGTGAGGGCAGGATGAGCTCTGCAACCTTACCCTTGTATCGTGGATTAAGAAGGGTTGCCAACCAGTAATGATCTCTCTCCTTGATAGCACGAATCCTGGGGTCCTTTAGCAGGCTAAAGGGATAAGGGAGCCCATGCAGCGTAGGTTGGAGGTGGCATTCGCTTCCAAGTGTTCCTGGTCGCTGAGGATGACCGTATCGTGCACTACCTCCTCCCAACCACGTAATAGTCCTTGGGTTTCTGGGGACACAAAACCCTCCCTTGAGGAATCCCCATCTTCAATGCCCCACGACTTAACTATTCCTCTTGCTCCTCCTCCCATCTGATCTGAGGACCTGCAGGAATGCTCTCTGTGTAAAGACTGGGGCCTTGAGAGCTAGGGAAGTCCTCCTCTTCCTCCCGCTGCTCTGCCTCTAGTGCCACATCTATAATTCCCCACAGAGTGCGCTCCAGCAGGAACACTAAAGAAATTGTGTCACTGATGCATGCACTGTCCCTGCTCCCCATCCTCATTGCCTCCTCAAACGGTGACAGTACAGTGCATGCATCCTTGATCATCAGCCACTGCGGGGGGGGGGGAACAAGTTGACCTGAACCTGTCCTTGTGCCATACTCACACAGGTACTCATTGATGGCCCTCTGCTGCTTGTGTAGACGCTGCAGCATTGCCAATGTCGAGTTCCACCTGGTGGGCATGTCACAGATCAGATGGTTTGTGTGAAGGTGGAATTCTCTTTGAATTTCTGCCAGGTGAACACTTGCTGGGAATGATCGTCTGAAGTGGCTGCAGACTTTTCTGGTCTGGCTGAGAAGATGTGCCTGCCCTGGGTACCTGGTTAGGAAACACTGTACCACCAGATTAAGACGTGCGCTAGGCATGGTACATGCGTCAACTTACCCAGGCGTAGGGCGGAGAGAAGGTTGCTGCCATTATCACAGACGATCATTCCCAGCTGAAGCTGGCGTGGTGTTAACCATCTCTGCACCTGGCCCTGCAGAGCTGACAGAATTTCTGGCCCGGTGTGGCTCCTGTCCCCTAAACAAACCAGCTCAAGCACAGTATGGCTTCTTTTTGCTTGAGCCATTGCGTAGCTCCTGCCACGCGTTGGTTTAACTGCCACTTCACCAGAGACAGAGAAGGAGAAGGAAGATGAAGAGGTGGTGGAGCAGACAGACCTCATATAAGCAGCTTTCTGGAGGCGTGGTGGATGAACAAGCTCCAGCACAGAGCCCCGTCCTGGATCCCTCCCAGCTGCAAGCAGAGTTACCCAGTGTGCCGTGAAGGAAATGTAACGGCCCTGTGCTTGCTTGCTGGACCACGTGTCTAAAGTAATGTGCACCTTGCTGCTGACTTCCTTTCCAAATGACTCCATAACATTGTCTTCTATGTGTTGGTATAGTGCTGGAATGGCATTCCGTGAAAAGAACTGGCGTTTTGGAACCTGCCACTGTGGTACAGCACATTCGGCAAATTCACGGAAGGAGGCAGAGTCCACCAGCTGGAAAGGCAGCAGCTGGAATGCGAGTAATTTTGCCAAGCTGGCATTTAGACGCTGTTCAAGGGGATGGTTGGGACTATATTTTTTTCTTGTGCTGCAGCAGCTGGGGCAATGAAATCTGACTGCATAAATCTGCAGCTGATGGGATGCTGTCACAATCTGAGGAAGGACCTGGTACACCCATTACTGTAGCATCATCCCTGTCAGTGAAGGTTGTAGGCAATGGCATGGCAGGACATACTGTATAGTGGGGGTAGAGACAGATGAGGAGGAGGACCTATGCAAAGTGTTGTGCCAACGGGATGCGTGGCAGGTGGTCATATGTCTTATCAAGCATGTGGTGCCCAAGTGTGTGATGTTTTTCCCACGCTTGATCCTCTTCAGATATAGCTTACAAATAGCAATGCTGCAGTCTGCTGCACATTTTGTGAAGAACTCCCAGACAGCAGAGTTCCTGCACATGTGCTTTGAGACAACAACGCTCTGCACCTGAGCAACTCTGACTTCTGATGCCTTGGACTGGCTATGGTTTCTCATAGAGGATGTTGTGCCTCGTTTTTGTTGGGCCTCCTCCTCCTCACTTGATTCCTCTGTTCGATCAGGCACCCAGGTGGAGACGGTGACCTCATCGTCGTCACCCCCTATCTCTTCATCACTGGAGCCAACCTGGCAGTATGCTGCAGCTGCTGGGGCAACATGAGTGCCAGTTCTTTGTGTCACTGGCACAGCCTCCCTCTAGGCTGATTTTACTCCCTTCCTCAACCTCAGAGTTTGAATCAGAACACTGGAGTTGCTGCGCATCCTCAAGCAGCATGTCACTGTCAGTGTAGTCAAACAATTCAGCTGACTCCTCCGTGTATGATGGTGAGGCTATGGCAGGAGAAGCTGTGGACATAGAGGCTGAATTAGATGTTTTGGCAGCTGAGGTGGACTGTAAACCACTACAAGCCTGGCTGGCAGAGGACTCGGAGGATGAGGATGGCCTGGTTAGCCAATCCTGCAAATCCTGTTTGTTGCTGCTTAAGACGGCCAGCACCAGTTAGAAAGGACAAGCATGCCCCTGCAGAGGATGCACCACGTCCACGACAACCAGGGACACAGCCTTCCGACACAGAGGCTGCTTGCCCTCTTATCTGTGTCTGGGAGCGTCTGCCTGTCCTTTTTGGTCTTTCTGACATGCTGAGTGATATATAGATTAAAGATATACAGAACTGTGATTCAACTCTATAAAGATTGGAGATATGCAGAACTCTGATTCAACTGTGTTATCTAGATTAAAGATATTCAGAACTCTGCTATAACTCAGTGATACACCCTGTCCCTGATAGCTGGCAGTGCCAAGACACAGATTTAAATTCCCAGAACTCTGGTATAAGTCAGTGATACACCCTGATAACTGGCAGTAGCTGGCAGTGCCAACACAGATTAAAATTTCCAGAACTCTGGTATAAATCAGTGATACACCCTGATAGCTGGCAATGCCAACACACAGATTCAAATTACCAGAACTCGGGTATAAGTCAGTGACACACCCTGATAGCCTGGCAGTGCCAATACACAGATTCAAATTCCCAGAACTCTATTACTCTGATACACCCTGATATGCAACAATCTTCTCTCTGATTCACTCCTGCAACACACGCTAGGGATGCGGGGAAGCCTTATATAGTGTGCTGCAGGATTTAGCTCTGTGAGCCCATGATTGGGCAAAATTTGCCCAATCAGGACTCTGAGCCCTGATTGGCATAGTCTTGCACGTGTCTTGCACCTGACCTGTGGTCAGGTGCGAGGCTGTAGCCAATTACAAGCTTCAGGCCAGTGGAAAGTGCATTGTGGTCCCATTGTGGTGCATTATGGGCGAACACGTGGAAATGTTCGCTGTTCGAACGGTCAAACGGCCAATATTCGAATCGAACTCCCGTTCGAATCGAACCGCCAGCCCATCCCTAGTAATAATCAAACCATCACCCCCATTTTTTGTTATGTAATTTGCATAGTGTACATAGCTTTCGAAAGTACATAGCCAAGTTGTGTATCTCCCGTAACTTGCGTACTTTTTGCACACAATTTATGGAAGTGCCTGGTCAGAGCGATGGTGCTGCCTGCGCAGCTCAAGCCCACGTCTGCTTTCTGCCCAAAAGAACGCTGCTACAATCACTTGCATAAACACGATGATGTCAGCACGCCACACAGACTGACCATTTTAATAAGATAAAGTGGTCTCGGTGCGTAAAGTCTCCCTTTATAATTATTTCATGAAGTGGGGGAGGGACCAAAGATGGGGGGAGTTTGGGCAAGAGACCAGACCCCCAGTGTGGGAGAGCGTTTGGGGAAGGGACCAAAGGGAGGCATTGGCAGCTCTGGTTTGGGCAGAGGGAGGATGGGGTTGTGGCACAGGAAAACAGGCTCCAAGTAAAGATAAAACACTGACAGTACAGCTCATCCACCCAGTGGCAGCACCCCAGGGTCTGTGTTATAGTTCTGCTACTGTTGTAAACTAAATAAAAGCAAACTGGTAATATCTGACATAGCCCTGGAACTAAATCAGAGTAAAAGCACGGCACGTCTTCACATATCAGCTCCAAAGTAGCATCTGACATTAGAGTCAGACCAAGTTAAACGTTAATAAACAGTGTTTGCTGCAGACCGATTTAATCGATAAATGAGAATTATTGTCAACTATTTTCATTATCTATTGTCAATTAACCCCTTGGCTGTGGAAGACATGTGGGGGACGTCTTGGGTTTTTCCCGCAACATGCGGAGGTCGTCCCCTACATGTCATGGTGTTTCCAGTCAGAGTTCTGCGGTGGTCTGACTCTCTTGCAGTCAGGCCATTCCGTGGGACCCCTTGCACAGACGTCATTGCGCCGGCCTGACCTTTCCAATGATGCAACCCTTAACACCTTAACTCCCAGTACCGAGTTTTGGCGCCGATCACGGACATCTCCCGGAGGGAGCTCCCATCTTGGATGTTAGCCCTGTCTCCAAGGCCCCCCCCCCCCCATCCACCGACATCATCATGCATGGACAACATCACGGCAGAATTGGGATTCCCCCCCTAGCCAGGTAGGGAAATCCTATGGTGGAGGGAAGGGGGACCTTTGGACCCCCTGTGTCATGTTTGCTACACTAACTCACCTTCTCGTTTCCCAGGATGCAAGGAAGTTTGAAGGCGATGGCACAATGTGTTTATTACATTCGTTCATCGAAAACCTAGACCACCGCACTGCTGCAATTAGCGCCAGGGGTCCTTTAGAACCCTGCGTCTGATTTTTACACTGGACTTGGTCAAGAGAGCTCACTAGAAAGGTCAGAGTCTGGCCTTTCCAACGATACCACATATGTCCATGCAATGTAATGTAATCCTATAACCTCCGATCTAGGACCTGCAACTTACTTACAATACCACAATACAAAAATAAAGTGGCTCGATCTTGATTTTCCTACAGAGAACCGCAAATATGGAATAACCTCCCAGACACCATCAAATCTTCCCCCAGTCTAAAGTCCCTTAAGAGATCTCTATTAACATACCTCGATACAGAATGCGCCTGTAAACATAGTGACTATATACAGAATGCACCTGTAAACATGTAACATACAGGGTTATTCAGAGAGCGTGAAAAGCAGGAGAATGGCTGGAATGAAAAATTCTAGGTCAAAATAGCCAAACCAGAAAAATTCTCTCTTTCATCTCACTTTCCAAATCGGTTATTTTGACCTAAAATTTTTTATTCTCCTGTCATTCTCCAGCTTTTCACGCTCTCTGAATAACCCTGATAATGACTATATACAGAATGCACCTGTAAACATGTAACACTGTGACTATATACAGAATGCACCTCTAAACATTTTTTTTTTTTTTTTGAGAAAGTATTTTTATCAGGAAGAATACATTGAGATTTCTCTCGTTTTCAAGTATGCCCTGGGTGGCGAGTATGTACCGTTAGGTGTCTTTCCCAAGGACACTTACTGGAAAGGTACCCTTGCCGGGATCGAACCCATGTCTCCACAGGCTCTCTCCACGCCGAGCAGTGATGTTACCTCTACTCCACCCAGCCAGTACATGTACATGTAAACATGTAACATAGTGACTATATACAGAATGCACCTGTAAACATGTAACACAATGAGGGCCAGTGGCGTCACTAGGGTTGGTGTCAGCCGGTGCAGAAACTTATGGTGTCACCCCCCCCCGAGTCTTACGGATTTTTTTTAACTGCTCTTACTCCTAAATCAGTATTTCCATATAACACTGAATGCTCATACACACAGCGCACATTACTGTGAGGTTTATTGCTGTGGAGTTCTCTCATATGCTCACACAAATTTTTGCCAACTGCCAGCAAGTACAGTGCCTGTTCGAAGGCAGTGCAAGCACACATGGATATTTATTGCCCCCAGCAGCTCTGGATATATTGCCCCCAGCAGCTCTGGATATATTGCTCCCAGCAGCTCACCCATGGATATATATTGCCCCCAGCTCACATATGGATATATTGCGCCTCAGCTCACATATGGATATATTGCCCCAGACCAGCTCACACATGGATATATTGCCCCAGACCAGCTCACACATGGATATTGCCCCAGCTCTCATGGATATGCCCCCAGCACACATGGATACTGCCCCCAGCACACATGGATACTGCCCCCAGCACACATGGATACTGCCCCCAGCACACATGGATACTGCCCCCAGCACACATGGATACTGCCCCCAGCTCACATGGATATGCCCCAGCTCACATGGATATGCCCCAGCTCACATGGATATGCCCCAGCTCACATGGATATGCCCCAGCTCTCATGGATATGCCCCAGCTCTCATGGATATTGCCCCAGCTCTCATGGATATTGCCCCAGCTCCTCTCATGGATATTGCCCCAGCTCCTCTCATGGATACTGCCCCAGCTCCTCTCATGGATACTGCCCCAGCTCCTCTCATGGATATATTGCCCCAGCAGCTCTCATGGATTTTGCCCCAGCTGCTCTCATGGATATGCCCCAGCTCATGGATAATGCCCCCAGCTCATGGATAATGCCCCCAGCTCATGGATACTGCCCCAGCTCATGGATACTGCCCCAGCTCATGGATACTGCCCCAGCACATGAATATTGCCCCAGCACATGAATATTGCCCCAGCACATGAATATTGCCCCAGCACATGAATATTGCCCCAGCACATGGATACTGCCCCAGCTCACACATAGATACTGCCCCAGCTTATGGATACTGCCCCAGCTTATGGATACTGCCCCAGCTCATGGATAATGCACCAGCTCATGGATACTGCCCCAGCTCATAGATATGCCCCAGCTCCATGGATACTGCCCCAGCTCATAGATATGCCCCAGCTCATGGATACTGCCCCAGCTCATGGATACTGCCCCAGCTCATGGATACTGCCCCAGCTCATGGATACTGCCCCAGCTCATGGATACTGCCCCAGTTCATGGATAATGCCCCAGCTCATAGATATGCCCCAGCTCATGGATAATGTCCCCAGCTCACCTCCTGCGCCGTGTGTTCTGCTCCCCTCTGAGCCTCAGGCGGCATGGAGCTTGGACGCTCACCTGGGGGAGCCACATGACCAAGCCGCGATCTTGCGAGAACTCGGCTGGTGACGTGTTTCCCCCAGGCGAGCGCCGAAGCTGCATAGCTTCAGACGCTCGCAGGGAGCGAACACGCGGCGCAGGGTGAGACACCCGCCCTTAGGGTGACGGTGTCACCCTAAGGGTGGGTGTCACCTGGTGCGGGCCGCACCCCCCCCACCCCCCCACGTTATGACGCCCCTGATGAGGGCCCTATTACAATCTTCGCATTAAAACGCATGCGCAGCACGTTAATTTGTGCGCCAAGCGTTAAACATTAATGCGCATAAATCAATGCTGGTATTACAATCCTCGCGCATTTTCTCATCCATCAAAAAATAACGCACGTAAAAGGGACGCGCATTAACGTTGCGGGCAGAAATCGGTGTGCGGTCTGTTTTTTCACGCGATTCAGCCAATCAGAATTAAGAACCACAATTGTCTCACGTTACGTTTTTGCGCCTGTCAAAGTCAATCTGAGTATATATACTGCAGCAATAATAAAAACAAACACAACTTCGCAATTTTATTGTTTGGTTATGCATATGATGTGTAATTATACTTTGCTGCATTTTTATTTTTGGGCTGTGTATTTGGGTTCAGCCAGGTCGTTCAGATTTGTCATTAACACCGGCTTTTAGGAATTGTTAAAATTATGCGCGCAAACGCTGTGCATTAAAAACTACGCATAGATTGTAATACCATCCGCATGCCAGAGTTCATTCGCATTTGCGCCTCACAATGTTAAGTATAGGACGCGCACAGTACAGTACCCTCGCAAAGGGTTTGCGCAGGTTCACCCGCGGTAGACGTATACGCGCGTTTTGTTGCGCTGAGATTGTAATACGACGTTCTTTGCAAAGTGTTTTGCCCCTCGTGTTAATGCGTTTTTGTGCGCGCGCAAAACATTTGCGTGAAGATTGTAATAGGGCCCCTACTATTATACAGAATGCTCCTGTAAACATGTAACGTAGTGACTATATACAGAATACACCTGTAAACATGTGACAGACCTTTTCAGATATGAAATCTGTAACGCATTATATTTCGCAGGACTGTTAAATTTGGGGCCAGGAATTGCTTCACACAAACAACTTGTCTGCGTGTTTAAAATGAAACAAGAATATGCGTTTTTTAAACAATGTAACAAGCGAGACTCGTTATCTATCAGCAAACAAGCGAGGAACATCCATTGTCCTTTAATTAATCTGGTTGTAAGAAAAATAACCAGATGTTAGATCAAATTGTTTAAAAGTAAGGGAACACAATGACAACTGATCTTACCCTAGGATAGGTATCTCAGTATT
>RXON01003174.1:0-33961 GCA_009667805.1 Leptobrachium leishanense
GACACACTTGCTCCTCTTCGGCTCTGTAAGGCCCCACGCCGCCAGCTTCAGTCCTGGCACACCCTTCAGACTCGCTACCTGCAAAGATGCTCCCACACTGCAGAGCGTGCCTGGAGGAAATCCCGCTCTGAAGCTGATTTTGTTCACTTCAAGTTTATTCTCCGGTCATACACCTCTGCCCTCCACTTGGCCAAACAATCCTTCTTCTCATCTCTTATATCTACGCTGTCCTCCAACCCTAAATGGCTCTGGTCCACCTTCAACACCCTCCTCTACCCACCTGCACCTCCCCCCTCAGCTGCCTTCAGCGCTCAAGACTTGGCAGACTACTTCCTCAGTAAAACTCTAACTATCAGAAGCAACATCCCAACACAAGATAGTTATCTGCCACCTCCACTCCCAGAGGTCCCCTCTGCCACCCTCTGCCGCTTCCTCCCAGCCACTGAGGAGGAAGTCAATTCCTTATTGTCCTCACATCTCACCACGTGCCCGCTCGACCCCATTCCCTCACATCTAATTCCTCCCCTCTCGTCCTCCCTCACCCCTGCTCTCACACACATCTTCAACCTATCTCTCTCCACTGGCTCCTTTCCATCCGCCTTCAAACACGCGCTAGTTACCCCTTTACTAAAAAATAACATCCCTCGATCCCAACTCTCCATCCAACTACCGCCCTGTATCCCTGCTTCCCTTCACATCAAAGCTCTTAGAAAAACTAGTCTTCAACCGCCTCTCCCTCTTTTTGTCCTCCAATTCCCTACTTGACCCCCTGCAATCTGGCTTCCGTCCCCTACACTCAACTGAAACTGCCCTCACCAAAGTCACCAACGACCTCCTAACTACTAAAAAACATGGCCACTATTCTATTCTCATCCTGCTTGACCTCTCGGCTGCTTTTGACACTGTTGACCACCCCCTCCATCTACAGACCCTCAACTCTCTGGGTCTCGGTGACACTGCACTCGCTTGGGTTGACTCCTATTTATCCAACAGGTCCTTCTGTGTGTCCTTTGCTGGTAACTCCTCCTCTTCATTGCCTCTATCTGTTGGTGTACCTCAAGGCTCTGTCCTTGGTCCTCTGCTCTTTTCCATCTACACCTCCTCCCTGGGCAAAATCATCAACAGCTTTGGCTATAATTACCACCTCTACGCTGATGAAACTCAGATCTACCTCTCTACCCCTGATCTCTCTCCCCCTGTCCTTTCCAAAATCAGTGACTGCTTATCTGGCATCTCCTCCTGGATGGCCTCCCACCACCTAAAGATCAACATGTCAAAGACTGAGCTCCTACTTATTCCTCCCTCCAATTGCCTCCCACCTCCTGACTTCTCTATCACGGTGGAGGGTATCACCATCTCCCCATCAAACCAAGTGCGCTGTCTTGGAGTTACACTTGACTCGGCTCTTTCCTTCATCCCCCACATCAAGTCTCTTTCCTCCTCCTCCCGATACCAACTGCGTAAATTTCCAGAATTCGGCCATTCTTACCGCTGTCACCACAAAACAACTCATACACGCCCTGGTAATCTCCCGACTCGACTATTGCAATAATCTCTTATCTGGCCTCCCTCTGTCCCGCCTCTCCCCCCTACAATCCATCCTGAACGCCTCCGCCAGGCTAATTCACCTCACCCGCCGCTCTGTCTCTGCCGCTCCCCTCTGCGAGTCCCTTCACTGGCTCCCCATCCACTGCAGAATTAAGTTCAAAATCCTTATCCTTACCTACAAAACCCTCACTAACTCAGCTCCCCACTACCTGTCCTCACTAATCACCAAATACACCCCAGCCGCTCCCGAAGGTCAAACAGTGACCTGCGCCTAGCTTCTCTCCGCATCACCTCTTCCCATGATAGACTGCAGGATTTCTCACGTGCAGCCCCCACTCTCTGGAACGCTCTCCCACGTACTGTCAGACTTTCCCCTAACTTCTCTTCCTTCAAACGCTCCCTTAAAACGTTCCTATTTAGGGAAGCCTACCACCCAACTCACTGACGCAACCATCAATCTATGTAAATCATCTATGTAAATAGATGTGTGTTTCTTTAAGAGTTTGTGTGTTAATTAGGGATGGGCTGTCGGTTCGAATCGGTTCGATGTTCACATCGAACATCGGCTGTTCGCGAACTTCGAACATTTCAGGCCGTTCACAAAAAGTTTGAAGAAAAAAAATTAATTCTTTTTAAAAAATGCTTGAAAAATCCTAAAAAAATCTAAAGATAAAAGAGACTCTTTACTGCAGAATATTATAAGCAGCGGTTTATTAGATATTGGATTAAAACGGGAATATTTTTAACAGTGAAGCCTATGGGATAAAACAATCTTGTTGCTAAACTAAAACATCATGCAGACGAGGCCCTCTAATCAGGCACTGTAAAGGGCTGCGCGCCGGGGCCTCCCAAGGATCCCTTAAGGAGCATGCGGCCGCCGGATGGCAGAGCTGCGACTGTGCGGGCTGGCCGGCCGAGTGCAAGTGGCAGAGAGGCGGTGCAGGGAGGGAGCCACTGCACCTGCGACCACGGCAGACCCCCCCACAACCAGGATCCAGGGAGCCCCCACTGACCACCAGGCTAAGGTAAGGTGACACATTTCTAAAAAAAGTAAAATCCGAGGACATTTTTAAATGTCCCCGGAACATAAAATAAATTTTTTTTTTTTTTTTTAATACTCACCTGATTCCTGGATCCACCGACAAGCGCAGCCTCTCGTCTCCCACACTGTTAGATGCTGCATACACCGGCACGCTGTGTGCAGCTTCTAAGAAGATACGCTATTAGTGTGGAGGGAACGATGCAAAATGCGCAGCCGGCTTCCCCTCTACACTAATAGTGCGCCGGTTAAAGCTAGCGTCAGACTGTAGAGGTGCTGCGCGGCAGTGTCATATGCTGCATTTATTATTCTTCTTACAAATTTGGTTTCTTGACCCGTTTGCGTTGGGATTGTAATATTGTGACATGCAGGGCCCCAGGTGGAGATCAGGGGGCCCCGGACGCATGGTGCCACCAGCTGGCCGAATGCCAGGAGCTCCGGCAGCACCCGGTGCAGCTGTGAGTGATCAGGGGGCAGGGTGCGGCGTGATGATGCGAAGCCACCGGGACCTTTAAATCAGGAGCACACGCTGTATACCTTGCCTTGCCGTGGAGTTTCATTCCCGCATTGCTAGCTTACCGAATCAGTTTGTATACTTGTTACTGACCCTGCTTGTTCTGAGGACCTGATCTGTTGCCGGCTTTGCCTGACATTTGATGATTCTCTCTGTGTATTCCCTGCCTGTTCTGTTTGCCTCCTGTTGCTACTGGTGTGTGCCAATTCTCACCACATACAGTAGCACAGTACGAGTGCCTAAACGTTGCTGACCCGGTTTTGTTATAACGACTACTCTCGCTCTTTGCCCCTGTCTGGTATATCTGCTGCTTGTTACTGCTGGTGTGTGCTACAGATCCTGCCTCATGTAGTAACGCAGTACAAGTGCTTAGACGTTGCTGACCCGGTTTTGTTATAACAACTTCTCTCGCTCTGTGCCCCTGTCTGGTTGTATTGCCTAATCAATCAGAAATTAATTTATTATTTAATCAACAGGATACGAGACTGACTAGTGAAAGTAAAGGGGAAAACTTTTATTAAAAGTTAATGAACACAATATACGTGCATTCAATGTGTTTGTCTGGAGTGCTCTCTCCATGTTTTTGTTTTGTATTTTATTTTGAGACGCACCCGCACTGAAACGCTAAGGCTGAGTGCTACCCCCTCCCCATGTTTTTTGTATATATATATATATTATATATATATATATACACACACACAATTAAATGGTAGGCAAATACAGCAAAACCCCGAGGACATTCTTGAAACCAGATTATCACAGAAACTAACACACGTATAAATCCATATCAATTCATCAATCAATACAAATGACTCAATTAATGCATCAACCTGAAACATCACAGTATTCACACATGTAACGATCAAGAGTGTTACACATATTAAGGAACATCACTGTAGTTCCCTAATCACAATTAATTAAACCATTAAGCTTCAAATGTAAATGCTGAGTCTGGCTGAGAGTAATGAGACACACATGGATGAAATTACAGCATTGTCTGAAAATAACCTTGATACAAATAGTTCATTAGTTGTGATAGTCAATTAACCCTTTTAGCTGCAGATGTAAATGTTGCCTCTGGCTGAGAGTGATGAGACACACATGAACGACATTAAAGCTTGACAAATGACAACAAAAGAATCCTGCTACAAATTGGTTAGTAGATATAACACAAGTCACTAGTATTATTAGGATAAGCAATAAACACTTGTAACTAGACATGTGCATTCGTTTCAGTACTAAAACGATTTAGTCCGAATTTTGGGATAATTTTGTTTTAGTATGACTCAAGAGAAACGAAACTGCTCAGTACAAAAAATGAAAGAAACTAAAATAAAATGCGCTACATTTTAGTTTCAGTCCTTTTTGTGATATTACATTGATGAGTGAAGGAGACCAGCAATGAAGAGCGCAACATCGCAACATCCGAAGTTCTGCACCCTCCACATGCCAATGCAGTAGGATGTTCTATACAGAGAGGGGCATTAATTAATGCAGGAGGATGTTCTATACATTATACAGAGAGGGGTATTAATTAATGCAGGAGGATGTTCTAAACATTATACAGAGAGGAGCCTTTTTTTTTAGCCCTTTAAATCCAGTGGCTGTGAGCGCTGAGAACGGCTGCTTGTTACATTATCTCTCAGTACAATGTATCAGGCTCAGCTGTTACAGTAACTGACTGTAACAGCGCTCAGAGTTTCAGTAAAACAAAGAAATAATATTGTTCTAACCTCTTATATATAAAAATATTATTTAATAGTTTTACTGAAACTCTGAGCGCTGTGATGAGCAGCAGTCAGTTACTGTAACTTCTTTGCCTGACACGGGGCAGTATTACAATGTTGGTGCTAACCTAACCAGAGCTGTTGTAAACTGAAAACCTCCATAGGCTATAATGGCTCTGGGAAGTTTACAACAGCTCTGGCTAAGTTAGCACCAACTATGTAATATGGCCCACATTGTGCTGAGAGTGAGAGACACTGTAACAAGCAGCGATCTCAGCCCTCTGAGGAGCCACTACAATAGTAATTGTATCCACTGGTTTTCAGATGAATGAAATTAGTTTTCAAACTAAAGAACAGAAAACGAATTTCTTTAGCAACTAAATAAATTGCATTTTAGGACTAATGCATTAGTTCAAAACGAAATTGTGTGCTGTGCACATGTCTACTTGTAACTAACTGATAATGAATTATTAGTACTGGATAATATAGAAAAACTAGATGTTAGAGAGATTAGACATTAATACAAAAAGCTACATCATTTATACGTTACCAAGGAGAGCTTTATCATTCTGCATATAAGGCTGGTTTGAGATCGCATTGTCAAGAGAGCTCGGGCAAACTCTGAAACTTCCTTCTTTCCCCTTTTTCCTGCTACTTCACTAAACATCCCTGGACTTTTTATACAATACAAATACACAGTAGAATTCATACTTCACTGGCTGAGACAGGGAGGCCAATCCTGTTCTCAGCCTGTCAATCAAGATTAATTAATCAAACAGAATTCTCTTGCATATTTATTTTTGGATCTGTCCTTCTAGATATATTACCCATTTTTAGATATTACCCATTATTTGAATTTGGAAACTATGAATGGTCTTGGACTCAGATAAGCAAACCAGTCTGGCTTCCTTCCATTGTTAGCTATACATAGTGCTATGGCATCCTGGAATCAGTTTCTTCTCACAGACACAGACCCTAAACAATTTTTATTTTTTTTTGTATTCAAAGTTTTTATTTGTAAGCAAAGTCAGAAATACAATCAAAGCGAAAATGGCCTCGCAGGGCCAAAACGAGTCATCTGGAAAAAAGAAAACGTCCACGCAGGGCCATAAATCGTCAGCTTAGAAGAGCACAGAAGAAAACAAAGACATATGTTATTTATCTAGTCTCAGATACATAGAGTACAGGAATATCAGCAGTCAATAGCGAGGGAAAGGAAAGGGACAGGGAGGGGGGATGATAAAGAAAAAAATAATAATAAAAAAAAAAAATACCATGACCCAAAAATAAAATTAGAACTGTAAGTGGAGTGGCAAAGGCCCACTAGGTGACCTTCCTGGCTCACTCCCAGAAGTACATAGGACAAAAGGAGGCCATGGAAGAGTGCAGGTCACCAGTAGGGATGAGCTGTTCGGGTTCGGACGGTTCGGAGTTCGACCCGAACTTTGGCAGTTCGAAAGTTCGCGAATTTCGAACTTTTTGGGCGTGTTAGGTTCGGGTTCTAAAAAAAAAAGAAATTTTGAAAAAAGTATAGAAAATGCTTAAAAAAATACTAAAAAATCAAGAAATAAAGAGACTCTTTACTGCAGAATATTATAAGCAACGGTTTATTAGATATTGAATTAAAGACTAATGTGTACGTGGAAAGATTATCAACTCTAAATGACCTCTGTTCACAAACGGGCATAACACCAGGTGTTTTTAGTCTGGTAATCAATTTGATACATTGTACAATATAGTGAGGGGGTGGGGTGTTGTCTGCTTCTGATTGAGATTTGAGAATTAATTTCCCTAAAACATCTTAATATGCTACACTTAACCCTTTCGCTGCTGAGGCTTCTCACACCTCTGTGCTGAGGTCATTTTTACCGCGTTCGCTCATCATGTTTAACCGCGTTTTGTAGCCATATTTTGATATATGACCCAGACATATTATATATCGTTCTTTCCGGCAGACTTGGCAGATTTATAATATGTCATTATTATATGTATACGTTATGTCATGTCTGTATAGTATAACAAAAAATGCAATAAAATTAGAGTTTTCAATAATTTATTATGTGTAAAGTGTTTTTTTTCACATTTTAACATGTGATCATTTGCGGTTATATTTTGTATGGGGTGCGCTTGCTAAAAATATTAGAAATGGGGTCTCGTTACATTTTTTTTTTGGGGAAAATTTCACTTTTTTTATCAAACGCACCGCATACAAAAATCGTTAGTGCAGCATTATTGTTCACATTATATTTAGAAAAAAATCTGAAGCAATGTTATATTTCACCTCGGGATTAAACATTCACAGGGCTATTCAGAGAGCGGTGAAAAGCAGGAGAATAACTGGAGAAGTGAAAATTCTAGGTCAAAATAGCCAAACCAGAAAAATTCTCCCATTTAACTCACTTTCCAAATTGGCTATTTGGTCTAGATTCTTCTCCTGCCAGTTCTCTTGGCTTTCACCTCTCTCTTGGGGTTGTTCAGAGAAAGGTGAAAACCAGGAGAATGGCAGGAAAAGAGAACAATCTGGACCAAATAGCCGATTTGGAAAGTGAGATAAGGCTAGGGTCAGACTAACGCATTTTTCACAGCGACCGTCAAAAAGTGTGTCCGAACGCATTGCCATATTTTTTCACGGATTGCGCGAAAATGGTCATACGATGCGCATTTTTGTGCGTGATTTTTTACGGATCCAAACCAGGAAACTTTGGGTGTCTGGACGTTATGATGGCCGGACATGAGCAGGGTCTGACGTCTCCAAATCACGCACACACGCCGCTAGTGGACGCAGCGCACTCTGTACGTCCGTACTAGCGGTTCTACGTTCTCGAAAAAATGCGTTCATTTTCCACTTGCGTTGCGCAGCCGGACTTTCTTGCGACCGTACTTCGTATATTGGCCGTCATTGCCCGTCATTTGCTGCTAGTGCGGCCATGATTAAGTGCGCCTAAACGCACGTTAAAAATTCGCTAGTCTGACCCTAGCCTAAATGGGAGAATTTTTCTGGTTTGGCTATTTTGACCTAGAATTTTCCATTCTCCAGTCATTCTCCTGCTCTTCACCGCTCTCTGAATAACCCTTATAATAGGGGTCTGTGTCGGTCTTATCTTTTAATACAGATAATAAATTCGGTATACATTGCTTAAAACAACAAAATGTAATTATTACACAAATACAAATGAGGATACTTCCAACAATCTGTCTGAAATGACCCATGCTAGGTAACCACCCAAATATCCAATCCCACCAATTATTAGAAATATCCTGTTTAATTTCCTGGGCTAAATTTTGCAAAGCTTGAATATGAGATTGCACTGAAGCAGCGTGATCCGACACGTTAAAACAGCACATGCTGTCAAAATGCTTGCAGCCATTATTATGTTTTAAAAGCAGGTAATCTATGGCTACTCTGTTTTGGATTATTGCTTTCTTAGCACCTCCTATGTCTAAAAGTAATTCCTGAAAAGCAATTGAAGTATGGTTAAGACTCTTTGCCATGTTACATGCTAAAGCATTAATAGAGTATTATATAGTGCTAACGCAGGCAATCCAACAAGAGAAAAGGCAAGGCTTGTGTATTCTGCTTTGGATAGTAAAGTTACACTTGATTCACAATGTTCATCTACCACCTTAGTGGACTCTCTCCTAGTTCGTACCAGTGACGTTGCTTTTGCTGGCAACATTAGTCCCAAACGAGAGAGAGTACACGGTCCACCGGTTATATTTGCTGGTATGTAAGTATAAGTATGATTTCCACACGAAAACAACCGTCCGATAGGCAATTTGATGTGCTTCACGTAGCTAGGTCAAATCCAGGTATAGTTACAGAACATTGGATTGTCCATATCTATGCAGTTCCTGGTAGTGTTACATTCAGGGTTATTCAAAGAGATTTGAAAAGTCACCGCACGTTCGGTGACTTTTCGTTCTCTTCAACTCGGTTCCTTTTGCCGATCCCATTTCGGTGACCCTGCGGTGTATTCAGCAAGCACCACAGGGTCCCCGAATTGCAGGGAAAAGTCACCGCAAACCTGACGAAAACTAACCGCAAAACCCACCGAATGCACGCCGAAAACACGCAAAAACATCTGGATTAACCTTCGAAAAACCCGAGCAGGAGCCGATCACACAGAGCTGAAGCAGCTGAGACGCAGAGGAGGCAGTGAATAAATTAGCAAAACCGTTTGTATGAAACTGTGAAAATGAAACGCTGTTTGCAAAGAAACTACTGAGCGAAAAAGTCTGAAATTTACACAGGAGGTCCAGGGAATGATAATAAAGAGGGCTGTAACAGAAAAAAAAAGTAAACTTAAAAAAACAAAAAACAATCGGACTTTTAAAAAAAAAATCAGAAGAATGCTTAAAGTATACCTAAAAAAATCTATAAATAAAGAGACTTTTTGCTGCAGAATTTTATAATGAACGGTTTATTAGATATTGAATTAAAACGGGAATATTTTTAACATTGAAGTCTATGGGATTCTCCTGAATAAACTTGCCTAATTAAACCACCGAATGGCAGGACATTAGGGGAACCTTTCACTGCTGGTTTGTGTTCTCTGAATAGCCGAAGCAGTGCTTCTCTATGGGGATTTCACTGCCCTCGAACAGGCACCGAACAGGCACCGTATGTGCAGGCAATTCGCCAGGATTTGGCGAATTGCCTGCTCTCTGGATAGCCGAATGGCCAGGAAAGGTAACCGAACGCTGATTTTCAGCATTCGGTTACCTTTCTCAAGCAATTCGGATCTCTTTGGATAACCCTGATAGTAGCTCCACTTCAAAATTTTCTATTTTTATTTTTCTGTAACGCAATAGTTCACATGTGGGCATTTCTCTCGGATTGCAGGTTAAATAAAAACATTCCTCAGCTCTAGTAATAACATTGCGGGTGCTGATTTCAGTCATATATTGTCCCACAGTTCATAGTGCACCTTCCAATTGTTTTTCTGCCATGTAGGCAGCCATGTCGCCAATCTGTTCGCCAACGACCAAGAGTCCGTGTAAACATGGCAAGTCCCTGGAATCTCCTGTTTTAAAGCCTTAAATACTGCATAAAGTTCAGCGTATTGGCTGCTTTTCCCTTCCCCTGTGGTTGTCAACAATAGGGATGAGCTGTTCGGTTCGGACGGTTCGGAGTTCGGACCTAACTTAGCCTGTTCGGTCTGCTCACGAACTCCGAACATTTCCGGGTGTTCGGAGCAAGTTCGACCACAATGCACCAGAATAGCCCACAATGCACTTTTACACTGGCCTGAAGCTCGTAATTGGCTACAGCCTTGCACCTGACCACAGGTCTGGTGCAAGACAGGTTCAACTGTATGCCAATCACGGCTCAGAGTCCTGATTAGGCAAATTTTGCCCAATCATGGGCACACAGAGCTAAATCCCAAAGCAGACTATATAAGGTTTCCACGCACCACTTCAGCATGCATTTGAGAGGAGATTTCATAGGAGATTGTTGTTGTGTGTTCTTACTGCAGGTCTGCCACGCTACTGGGGGGGTCTGGGGGGTCTCAATTCTACCAAATATCTGGAAATTGAGGTGATGTGTGTCTTGTCACTGCCAGCAAGTATTTTGGTGATCACAAATTTCTACAAAACATTTGGGAATTGAGGTGATCTGTGTCCTGTCACTGCCAGCAAGTATTTTGGGGCTCACTAATTTCTACAAAAATTTGGGAATTGAGGTGATCTGTGTGTTCTCACTGGCTGCCACCCATCAGGGGGTCTCACTGATTTATAGGAGGTTTCTGAGACTTGTAATCTGTGGCTTCCCACTGCCACACATCAAGGGGTCTCACTGATTTATAGGAGGTTTCTGAGATTTGTAATCTGTGGCTTCTCACTGCCACCCATCGGGGGTCCCACATACTTCTAGCAGATTTATGTGAATTGTAATCTGTGTCTTCTCACTGCCACCCATCAGGGGGTCCCACAAACTTCTAGCAGATTTATTCGAATTTTAATCTGTGGCTTCTCACTGCCACCCATCAGAGGGTCACACTGATTAATAGGAGGTTTCTGAGACTTGTAATCTGTGTCTTCTCACTGTCACCCATCAAGGGGTCTCACTGATTTATAGGAGGTTTCTGAGATTTGTAATCTGTGGCTTCTCACTGCCACCCATCAGGGGGTCCCACATACTTCTAGCAGATTTATGCGAATTGTAATTTGTGTCTTCTCACTGCCACCCATCAAGGGGTCTCACTGATTTATAGGAGGTTTCTGAGATTTGTAATCTGTGGCTTCTCACTGCCTCCCATCAAGGGGTCTCACTGATTTATAGGAGGTTTCTGAGATTTGTAATCTGAGGCTTCTCACTGCCACCCATGAAGGGGTCTCACTGATTTATAGGAGGTTTCTGAGATTTGTAATTCTGTGGCTTCTCACTGCCACCCATCAGGGGGTCCCACATACTTCTAGCAGATTCATGCAAATTATAATTTGTGTCTTCTCACTGCCACCCATCAAGGGGTCTCAATGATTTATAGGAGGTTTCTGAGATTTGTAATCTGTGGCTTCTCACTGACATCCATCAAATGGTCTCACTGATTTATAGGAGGTTTCTGAGATTTGTAATCTGTGGCTTCTCACTGCCACCCATCAGGGGGTCCTACATACTTCTATCAGATTTATGCGTATTGTAATTTGTGTCTTCTCACTGCCACCCATCAAGGGGTCTCACTGATTTATAGGAGGTTTCTGAGATTTGTAATCTGTGGCTTCTCACTGCCACCCATCAGGGGGTCCCACATACTTCTAGCATATTTATGCAAATTGTAATTTGTGTCTTCTCACTGCCACCCATCAGGGGGTCCCACATACTTCTAACAGATTTATGCGAATTGTAATCTGTGTCTTGTCACTGGCTGCCAGCTATCAGGGTGTCTCACTGAGTTATACCAGAGTTCTGTAAATCTTTAATCTTTATACCAGAGTTGAATCAGAGTTATGTATATATTTAATCTATATATCACTCACCATGTCTGAAAGAAAAAAAAGGACAGGCAGACGCTCCCAGACACAGATAATAGGGCAAGCAGCCCCTGTGTCGGGAGGCTGTGCCTCTGGTCGTGGTGGAAGTGGTGCATCCTCTGCAGGGGCACGCTTGTCCTTTCTAACTGGTGCTGGCTGTCTTTTTAAGCAGCAGCAACATACAGAGGATTTGGTGGATTGGCTAACCAGGCCATCCTCATCCTCCGAGTCCTCTGCCAGCCAGGCTTCTAGTGCTTTACAGTCCACCTCAGCTGCCAAAGCATCTAATGCAGCCTCCATGTCCACAGCTACTCCTGCCGTAGCCTCGCTATCACACACGGAGGAGTCAGCTGAATTGTTTGACTACAATGACAATGACATGCTGCTTGAGGATGCGCAGCAAGTACAGTGCTCTGATTCAATCTCTGAGGTTGAGGAAGGGAGTATAATCAACCTAGAGGAAGGCAGTGTCAGTGATGATACACAAATAACTGGCACTCATTTTGCGCCAGCAGCTGCAGCATACTGCCAAGTTGGCTCCAGTGACGAGGAGATAGGGGGTAAAGATGACATTGATCATGTCACTGACTCCACCTGGGTGCCAGATCGAACAGAGGAATCAAGTAAGGAGGAGGAGGAGGAGGCACAGCAAACACGAGGCACAACATCCTCTATGACCAACCGTAGCACTAGCCAGTCCAAGGCATCAGATGTCAGCGCTGCTCCAGTGCATAGCGCTGTTGTCTCAAAGCACACACCCAGGAACTCTGCTGTCTGCTGGGAGTTCTTTAAGAAATGTGCAGCAGACCCCACTGTTGCTATTTGTAATCTATGTCAGATGAGGTTTGAGCGTGGGAAAGACACTGGACACTTGGGTACCACATGCTTGAGGCAACATATGACCTCCTGCCACACATCCCGTTGGCGCAAAACTTTGCGTTGGTCCTCCTCCTCCTCCTCATCTGTCTCTACCCCCAATGTATGTCCTGCCATGTCATTGCCTACAACCTCCACTGACAGGGATGATGCTACAGTAATGGATGTACCAGGTCCTTCCTCACAATGTGACAGCATCCCATCAGCTGAAGATTTACGCAGTCAGATTACGTTGCCGCAGCTGCTGCAGTGTAAGAAAAAATATAGTCCCAAGTCCCAACCATCCCCAAGCACAGCGTCTAAATGCCAGCTTAGCAAAATTACTCGCATTGCAGCTGCTGCCTTTCCAGCTGGTGGACTCTGCTCCCTTATGTGAATTCGCTGAATGTGCTGTACCACAGTGGCAGGTTCCAAAACGCCATTACTTTTCATGCAAGGCCATTCCAGCACTATACCAGCACGTGGAAGACAATGTTTTCCAGTCATTGGGAAAGGCAGTCAGCAGCAAGGTGCATGTGACTTTAGACACGTGGTCCAGCAAGCATGGACAGGGTCGTTACATTTCCTTCACGGCACACTGGGTAACTCTGGTTGCAGCTGGGAGGGATCCAAGACGGTGCTCTGTGCTGGAGCTTGTTCATCCACCACGCCTCCAGAAAGCTGCTTGTATGAGGTCTGTCTGCTCCACCACCACCACCTCTCCCTCTTCCTCCTCCTCCTTCTGTGTCTCTGGCGAAGTGGCAGTGACAGGGTTTACGCAATGGCTCAAGCAAAAAGAAGTCATACTGTGCTTGAGCTGGTTTGTTTAGGGGACAGGAGCCACACCGGGCCAGAAATTCTGTCAGCTCTGTAGGGCCAGGTGCAGAGATGGTTAACACCACGCCAGCTTCAGCTGGGAATGATCGTCTGTGATAATGGCAGCAACCTTCTCTCTGCCCTACGCAAGGGTAAATTGACGCATGTACCATGCCTAGCACACGTCCTAAATCTAGTGGTACAGCGTTTCCTAACCAAGTACCAAGGGCTGGCAGAGCTTCTCAGCCAGACCAGAAAAGTCTGCAGCCACTTCAGACGGTCATTCCCAGCAAGCGATCGCCTGGCAGAAATTCAAAGAGAATGCCACCTTCCCACAAACCGTCTGATCTGTGACATGCCCACCAGGTGGAACTCAACAATAGCAATGCTGCAGCGTCTGCACAAGCAGCAGAGGGCCATCAATGAGTACCTGTGTGAGTATGGCACAAGGACAGGTTCAGGTCAACTTGTTTTTTTTTTCCCCCGCAGTGGCTGATGATCAAGGATGCATGCAATGTACTGTCACCATTTGAGGAGGCAACGAGGATGGTGAGCAGGGACAGTGCATGCATCAGTGACACAATTCCTTTAGTGTTCCTGCTGGATCACACTGTGCGGGGAATTATAGATGTTTCTCTAGAGGCAGAGCAGCGGGAGGAAGAGGAGGCCTTCCCTAGCTCTCAAGGCCCCAGTCTTTCCGCAGACAGCATTCCAGCGGGCCCTACTCAAATCAGACAGGAGGAGGATGAGGATGAGGAGGAGGAATATTTAAGTAGTGGGGGCATTGAAGGTGGGGATTCCTCAAAGGAGGGTTTCGTGTGCCCAGAAACACAAGGGCTAGTGCGTGGCTGGGAGGAGGAAGTGCACGATGGGGTCATCCTCATTGACCAGGAAGACTCGGAAGCTAATGCCACCTCCAACCTATGCTGCATGGGCTCCCTTATCCTGCTAAGCCTGCTAAAGGACCCCAGGATTCGTGCTATCAATTAGAGGGATCATTACTGGTTGGCAACCCTTCTTGATCCACGATACAAGGGTAAAGTTGCAGAGCTCATCCTGCCCGCACAGAGGGAGAACAGGATGAAAAAACTTGAGGACGCTCTAAAGCGACACTTGTGTAACACCTTTCCAGGCACTGGTAGGCTACCAAGTGATGACACACGTGCTTCTGAGGCTGCGGATGATCAGAGGAATAGTGGTGAAGGCCAGGGCCGCTTGACTGATGCATTTTTAAAAAAATTTAGTCCACGACGCCCAGGGACTTCAAATGTAGGCACCTTTTGCCAGCGTCTTCACATATGGTGCAGGACTACCTAGGGGACGCCTGTGCCAGATTTACATCATTTTAATTTTTTGAACTGAAGGGTCCAACCCTGCACTCTTCCACAATACCACAAAAGGGTTACGGTGTGAAGGCACTTGCTGGCATGAAAGGCGCAATATTTGGCTGCACTGACGCCTGTGCCAGATTTATATCATTTTAATTTTTTAAACCGCAGGGTCCAACCCTGCACTCTTCCACAATACCACAGATGGGTTACTGTATGATTGTACTTGCTGGCCTGGCAGTCTGGCACCAAAGGCACAATATCTGGGTGCACTGACGCCCATTACCAGATTCATATCTTTTTAATATAGGACCACATGGTCCACCCTGCATTCTTCCACAATACTACAGAGGGGTTACTCTATGATAGTACTTGCAGGCCTGGCACCAAAAGCACAATATTTGGGTGCACTGCCACTGACACCTGTACCAGATTCATTTACTCAGAGGGGTTACGGTGTGACGGCACTTTTGCCGATGCTAAAGGACCAATTTTAAAGCACCTATTGCTCCTTTCATCCAAAGCCTGCATAAGTTTCACAATAATTTAGCCACAAAATCACTAAACTTTTTCTACGTGTCCGAAAATGTCTCCTCTTTTCATACAGACTGCCGCCCCAAGCAGTTGTTTATGGATAGATTAAAGGAAAAGCATTTACCGTCATTTGAAACATAATTTTTTTGTTTTTAAGTGTTTCTATATATCCTAGAAATCTGCCACTTCACGGGCAGGTTATGAGGACCTCCTAGGCACGATATTTGAAGGAATTTTTCGTTTTTATTATTGACCCTAATTTCATGGAAAACTCACTGTTCCTTTAAAAACTTTTTTTTTTTACTTTTTGTCCTTGTTTCCTGTCCCCCGGGGCACTACCTGGACCCCCATACACCTTTTACGGCAAATATCTTGCATATATGCCCTCTTGGAGGGCACTCTAAAATTTTAACTTTCGAGTCCCATTGACTTGCATTGCGTTTGGTTTGTGTTCGCGTTCGAACTTGAACTTTTGATATAGTTTGGAGGGCAATCCCCTCTTGGAGGGCACTCTAAAAACCGAATTTTCAGCCCCGTTGACTTGTATTGAGTTTGAGTTCGGGTTCGGATTTGAACATTTGGAAAGTTCGGGTTGGAATACGAACCGAACTCGGGCGTGTTCGGCTCTTCCCTAGTCAACAATTTCTTAGTAACAGGTTTATAGGACACAGCTTTCCAACATCTTTTGTTCCCCACATATTTGGCAGAACCATCAGTAAACCAAACATGTTCTTTTTGCTCTAACGTCAGCTGAGCAGATGGCTGTCCCCACCTTACAGGAGACTCTGTCATAGCTGCATCTTGAGTCGGAAATTGTGAAGTCTCTGCATCCCTGAGGGGGATCTGAGCAACCTTCTCGTGTAACGCAGCAGTTCCCCCAACACCAATTTTGGCACTATCCTGTATGTACCATTTCCACTTAATTATACTGGCTTCTTGTGCATGTCCTATCCTATGAGTTTTTAGAGAACTCATTACCCAATGCATAATTGGAATCTCTGGTCTTAATGCTACCGTGTGTCCTATGGTCATCTGTTCAGTATCCACTAGGGCCCAGTAACACGCTAACAATTGTTTCTTAAGAGGAGTATACCGAGACCCTGCGTCTTGCAATCTCCTTGTCCAAAAAGCCGAGAGGCAATTTATTGTTCCCCTGGAGTTGCCAAAGACTCCAATCAGTGTATTCGTCTTGTACAGACACATTAAGCTCAATATGGCAAGGCTGAATAGGCCACAAATCTAGGGCTTGCTGAATAGCTTATTTGGCTGCCTCGAATGCCTGCTGCTGTTCATTTCCCCATTCAAATTTATACTTTTTTCTAGTCTCTTTGTACAGAGGTGACAGGATTTGACTCAGGTGAGGGATGTGCTGTCTCCAAAAGCCAAATAGCCCAATAAATCTTTTAGCCTCTCTCTTATTTTGTGGATTAGCAAACTCCAGTACTTTTTGTTTGGCTTTTGAAAGAACCACCCTAAGACCTTGATGCCATTGTATTCCCAAAAATTTTACTGTCTGCGCCGGTCCCTGCACCTTTGCTGGATTAATCTCCCATCCCTTCTGTTTCAAATGTGGAAGAAGCACATCAAGGTGTGCTTGCACTACCTCCTGTGAACAGTGGCGTCACAAGGGTTGGTGTCACCCGGTGCGGTAACTCATGGTGTCACCCCCCCTCCGAGTTTTACGGATTTTTTTTTAACTACTCCTACTCCTAAATTAGTACTCCCATATAACAATGAATGCTCATACACACAGCGCACATTACTGTGAGGTTTATTGCTGTGGAGCTCTCTCATATGCTCACACAAATTTTTGCCAACTGCCAGCAAGTACGGTGTCTGTTTGAAGGCAGTGAAAGCACACATGGTTATATATTGCCCCCAGCAGCTCTGGATATATTGCCCCCAGAAGCTCACCCATGGATATATATTGCCCCCAGCTCACATATGAATATATTGCCCCAGCTCACAAATATATATTGCCCCAGAGGCTCACCCACGGATATATATTGCCCCAGCTCACATATGGATATATTGCGCCTCAGCTCACATATGGATATATTGCCCCAGACCAGCTCACACATGGATATATTGCCCCCAGACCAGCTCACACATGGATATTGCCCCAGCTCTCATGGATATGCCCCCAGCACACATGGATACTGCCCCCAGCACACATGGATACTGCCCCTGCTCACATGGGTATGCCCCAGCTCTCATGGATATGCCCCAGCTCTAATGGATATGCCCCAGGAGCTCTCATGGATATGCCCCAGCATCTCTCATGGATAATGCCCCAGCTCCTCTCATGGATATTGCCCCAGCTGCTCTCATGGATAATGCCCCAGCTCCTCTCATAGATATTGCCCCAGCTCCTCTCATAGATAATGCCCCCAGCTCCTCTCATGCATATTGCCCCAGCTGCTCTCATGGATATACTGCCCCAGCTCCTCTCATGGATATACTGCCCCAGCTCCTCTCATGGATATTGCCCCATCTCCTCTCATGGATATTGCCCCAGATCCTCTCATGGATATTGCCCCCAGCTCCTCTCATAGATATACTGCCCCAGCTCCTCTCATGGATAATGCCCCAGCTCCTCTCATGGATAATGCCCCAGCTCATTTTGGGCTCTCCTCTGGGGGAGGAACGTGACCAGCCGCGATCTCGCGAGAACTCGGCTGGTGACGTGTTTCCCCCAGGTGAGCACCGAAGCTCCATAGCTTCGGACACTCGCAGAGAGCGAACACTGGCGACGCAGGGTGAGACACCCGCCCTTAGGGTGATGGTATCACCCTAAGGGCGGGTGTCACCTGGTGCGGGCTGCACCCCCCGCCCCCATGTTGTGACGCCAGTGCCTGTGAAGCGCCTTGGATCAAAATGTCATCAATATAATGTGAAATCTGCACTCCATCCGGAGGAGGTATTTCATCCAAATCTTCTGCCACAATCCTGTGACAGATAGTAGGACTATGTAAATAGCCCTGAGGTAGTCGTGTAAAAGTAAATTGTATTCCTTGCCAGGTAAACGCAAACTGCTCCCAGTTCTTTCTCAATAGGAATGGTGAAAAAGGCATTAGCCAAATCCACCACAGCATACCATGTACCTGCATGCTTTTGAATGTTTTCAATCAAAGTAATCGTATCTGTCACGGCCGCCATTAATCCAGGGTATTCTTATTTATTTTGCGATAATCAACTGTCATTCTCCAACTACCGTCAGATTTTTTCACAGGCCAGACAGGGTTGTTCCAAGCAGTAGTATCACTACTCCTGCTTCCAACAATTCCTGAATGGTCTCCTCTATTTCTTTGTGTCCCCCAGGAATTCTGTACTGTTTCAAACTAACAATTTTAGTAGCTGGGGGTAGCTTCACAGGGGGCATTTGTACATGGCCCACAAGAGCAGGTCTGGCTGAAATGTATGGGTTACAACCAAACTGGTATTGCCCATCTGCTAACTGAAGAGTTAGGCCTTTCAAAATGTCTATACCAATGATATATTCAGGTATCGGTACAACTAACACTGAATATTTCTTTTGGGCAATTGTCCTATCTTCATTTCTAATGTTGTTTGTACTGCATTTGTTGTCTTCCCTCCTAAGCCAGTAATAGTCACCTGCTTACCTTTGAACTTTTTATAATTTTCAGAATGGATCAAGGTGGCCTCAGCCCCAGTGTCGATCAAAGCACAAGCCTTCTGAATATTTTTATTATGCCAACATATTTCTATATTTACATGGGGTCGACAATCTTTATGAGCCCATGCAATCACTGGGGCTTGACCTATTCCCTATTCCCAGTTTATGTCTTGCTGCCAGTCCTGTAATAAACTTGGATACAGCCCTGAGGAAGAGACAGGAGGGGCTGGAGCATTGGGGGCTGCTGCAGCAGTGGGTGCTGCTGCAGGCTCTGTGCTCCGCTCTGTTCTGCCTACAGCCCCCACTTTCTCCTCTCCCTTCTCTTTCCTGTCATTCATTGTATTCACACTTCGATTGACTGATTTCGTCTGCAAACCTCTCTTCCTGAACAAGTCCCACAAGCTTGGTGTATCGATGCCATCAATGTGATTCAATTGCACACCATCTTTCAAGAGAGCCCGAAACAAGTCTTTCCTATTTAACTGATTATTACCAGCCATACCTGTTTTTCTCGCCTCATCTGACTTTTTTCCCTTGTCCTCCTCCATCACCCTAGATTTTGGTCCCCATCACCTAGCTCTCCTAGCTGTCTCACAGATTCTGTAACTGCAGATAACGGATTACATGTCTGGTTGAGAAGCAATGTCATAATAATATGCTTATAGGCTGGAGGAGCTAAACGTATAATCGTATTCCTTATTGATGCAGATAATGCACAATCCATCAATTGATCAGCCTGACCTACAAAATAGCAGTTTTCATTCCTTCTTCCTTTAAACGAAAAATGGCATCCCTTAAAGCATACCAGGGTTTATCATTGGGAGGCCAGTCGGCTTCCATTGGGTATTTGGCATTGCATCCATCCACCGCCAGTTGCAACAATGATGCCATATTCCCATTTCCATATCTACGAAAATGATCCTGTACTACAGGATCAGTCGTAATAAAACAGAACTTTGCAGCATCCCCATGATCAAGCTGAACTCCTGCAGCCCCACTCTCATAAATACGAACCATCCAAGAAATCAAAGGCTCGCCAGGTCTCTGCTTAAACCTGTCATGCATGTCATTAAGCTCCTGCTGACTATAATCTTCTAACATATCCAAGTTAACCCCTCCCGCATTAGCAGGGCCATTCTGTATTTTCCTTCGGAATATTGGCTGTACCTGATAAGGAGCCTGGTTATCAGCACCCTCCCCATCAGAGTCTGAAGAATCCCATATATCACCATCCCACTTGTCAGGGTCCCAATTTACTCCCGCTTTAGATATAGTCATCTGAACCTTTTGTTTGTTGATTTTCCCCCTCCGCTTGCGATATTTGTACTCCGCTACTCTCACTGCTCCTTTTTCTGCCACTGTCTGATATGTATCCATTTTATCCATCAGTAGACGGTTTTGACATTGTAACATTGTTACCATATTCTGTAATTCACAATTTTGCTTTTCTAACTGTGAAACTGAATCTAGCTGATTTGTTTTAATTTTCTGCAACTGACGGTAGGCTGAAAGCAAAAGCCAACGCCGCCTACCCAAAGCAATCAATTCTCTACCGTTTGTCACAGGTACTTTTTGCAAACACAAAACAACTCGAGCCGGCTCAGCATCCTGTAATGCCGACTCCCAATTTTCACTTAATCCAGAACATCGAGAATATTCACGAGCAAGGCACTCATAAGGAGTGTCATCCCAGCTCCGAATATCTACCAAAAAGTCTTTGTCTTTCTTTTTCCTCCAAAACATTGCACAAATCTGTTCGTATCTTGTTCACAGCGGCAAAAATGTATTGCCTAATCAATCAGCAATTAATTTATTATTTAGGAAAGAGTGCAGTGTCTGTGTGGCGCCACTAGTTGGCTCTATTGTCGAGGCAGGGAAACACAAAAAGACAGAGTGTATATACGCTGAGTAAAATTCAGAAGATTAAAGTAGAAGGATGATTAGAATAATATGTAAAAGAGGGAATATAGTGAAATAAATCAGAATTGCATGTGTGTATATTATCCGTAAAAATCAGCACTTTCTATGGAGCACAAACACGCTTAAAATAAAGCAGTAAATTGAGCTATCAATTAGCAATCAAGGTGCAAAGAATGTGGCATTAAAAAAGACAAAATGCAATGTGAAAACACCATAGAGTGGCATATAAAAAGTAATAACATAATGCACCAAATAGGTATCAGAAAAAATAGCAGAAACAACAGCACAGCTTGTTACAAAGAAATAAACTGAATAAATAAAGAACAGTGATGAATAAAAGTTAATAAACTGAATAAATAAGGATGATGAATCAAAGTTAATAAATTCAGGATTGGAAAAAAGATAAAAAAACGTGGAATTTCATGTACACCCACAGGGTGTTTAAAATACAAACACAGCGTTATGACAGAGAAATTACTAATCAGTCCATATAAAGTGCAATAGAGAATCAAGGTAAACAATCCTAAATCCAAAAAAAATATATATCTGTATTGCTGAATACTGGCCAGAGAGAATGTGTAGCAGCCGGACAAACCAGGAGCAACTTAGTCAAAGATGGGTTAAGAATCTGGAAAAATTCTCTTTTATTATGATGGATACAATCATTGAAAGAAGAAGGGAATTACTTTTGGATTTAGATATTAAAATAGAGGATAAACAGAAAGAATTAGAAGCACTCACTAGTCCAGAGACTATGCAAAACATTGTGTTAAGAATGGAAGAAAAATTAGAATCCCTAGAAAAAAATATTATGATTCGGAAAAAATCTAAATATCTACGGGATAAAAATGATTATGCTAAAGGGGATGTATGGAGGATGGAGAATTCTCCAGAGGGTGCTATGTTAGAGGAAAGTGACCCACGACCGATCCCCCCAATTTTCCCCCTAAGAGGGAACCCTCACAAGTAGGAGCACAGGATACTCGTTTTCCTCAGAGAAGGTTGAGTAGAAGGAACTATGAGGGAGCTGGATATTGGAATCCTAATCATTATTCGAATTCCCACACCTATAGAGGATTCAACCGAGGATACAATAATCAGAGTTATAATAACTATCAGGGCTATAATAATGGAAATTATAGAAACCAATATCCTTATCCCCCCAGGAATAATTATAGGAATAATATGTGGAGAAACAGAAATGGTTATGCCCAAGGAGGTCCCACCAATTATTTTCCACCACCATCAGATTACGAGCAAAGAAGACCACCCTATGAACCAATAAGTCAACAACAGACGAGATATCAGGAAAGAACTAGACCCTTGAATAGGGCCAATCAACAAAGTACAGAGCACACTAGAGGGATTTCCCTCCCTCTATGAAATAGATACCAAGTACTTGAGACTGAGGACCCACATAATGAGGTTTTTTTTAGAGGACAGTTCAAATTGGAAAGAAAAAAGTCCATCGTACCAGTCTCAGAATCAAACAATAAAAAGAATAAAAGAACAGGCGGCCCAGTATATCGCATCGAAATTATCGAATAACCCAATGAAAGAAGTAATCGAGAAAATAGATGAATATGTGACTAAAGGAGAAGAACTGGGCATTCTTAATTATTATTATTATTATTATTCTTTATTTATAAAGCGCCAGCATATTCCACAGCGCTGTACAATAAGCACAGTATAGACAGGGTTACAATACATTGAACAACATTTGACAAACAGTACAGGAGGAGATGAGGGCCCTATTCCCGTAGGAACTCACAATCTAGGAATAAGAATGAGTCTGAATTTCTTAGAACTAAATTTCCAAAAGCACCTATTTTTTATTACTTACCAAAAATACACAAGAACCCAATAGATCCCCCTGGACGACCTATCCTCTCCAGTATTAATTCCCCTTCAAGCAACCTATCGTAATACATAGACCACCTTTTGCAACCAAGTGTCAAAAACACTCCTTCTTACTTAAAGGACACGGGGGACATTTTGAGGATATTAGATTCCATTGTTTGGGAACAGGACAACATTTTAGTGACATGCGATGTCAGATCACTTTATACAATTATTCCCCACGATCTGGGATGTAAGGCAGTTTTTAACCAACTCAGGAATGATGGTACGATCGATATTGAACAGACTGATTTTATAGTAGAAGGCATTAGCCTGATTCTTAATAATAACTTTTTTTATCACGATGGTCAATGTTTTTTACAATGTACTGGAACGGCTATGGGGAGTAAATTTGCTCCAAGTTATGCCAATTTATTTATGACAGAATGGGAGGATAATTTTATTAGGACAGAAACAAAATGGAGTTCTTTTTTTACGTATTTTAGAAGATATATCGACGATTATATTTTTATATGGAAGACGAAAACACATTACTTGAATTTTTAAAGTTTTTAAATACTAATGATTGGGGAATTCTTTTAGAAACCACTTTTAGTAAAGAATCAGTCAATTTTTTAGATTTAGAGATTTTTGTGAAATCTGGGTCCCTTAAATCTAGAACTTATTTTAAACCCATAGATGTGAACAGCTATATCACTACAGAGAGCTGCCACTTGAAACAATGGTTGGACGGAATACCAAAAGGACAATTTCTTCGTATGCGTCGAAATTGTACAGAGGAAAAGGACTTTTTAATTCAGGCAAAAACCCTTCAAACACAATTTGAAGAAAAAGGTTATAATAAAAAAAGACCCTGAAAAGGGACGAGGTCCTCTACAACATTCCAAAAATAAAACCCGATATAGGAACGCCATTAATCTGTAACTTTAATTCTAATCACTACAGGTTCAAAAAAATCACTAAGAAATATTGGCCCGTCTTATTGGGGGATCCAGACTTAAAAGGATTTTTAGAGGAAAATCCAAAAATTATTTTCAGGGGGGCAAAAAACTTGAAACAAATATTAGTTAAGAATAACCCTCCAGATGTGCATCCCAACTTTTTAACGACTAACAAAGGTTTTTTCGGATGTGGGAATTGTCTGTGCTGTAGAACGACAGGATGCCCTAAAAGGAGAATTCAGGAATTCTCCGATATGGATAATGCTAATAAATATAAAATTCATGACCTACTTACCTACTTTTCGAAGGGCGTGATTTATATGATTGTCTGCCCCTGTGGCAAACAATATATAGGAAGGACTACTAGAAGTCTCAATGTCCATATCAGGGAACACCTTAACAACATAAAAAAAGGGGTAGAAACACAATCTGTCCCCTTACATTTCAAGTTACACCATCAGCAAAATCCCCATGGTATAAAATTTCTAGCAATAAAAAAGTCAGTAAGGATTGGAGAGGGGGAAATTTTATTAATAAAATTAGCAAAGAAGAAATGAAGTGGATCTTCACACTCAAAACCCTCCTTCCAAAAGGTTTAAACCAAGATTTCGAGCTATGCCATTTTCTTTAAGGTCAGGTTAATATTCACCAGTATAGTACGATTCCTCTTTCCCCTGTCTTTCTTCGTCCCGGAATTTTTTTCAGTTTCAGCAGCATCTTTTTTGCTATATGATCTGTCTGTAATCTTTATTATTTTATTCGCTACCTTGCTCGTTCTTTATAACCTTGATAGGTTTTATATGATTTTATCTGAATCCTCTGAATCTCTGTCTTCCGTTTAGCAGTTTTATTTGCCCCTCATTTATCGATTCTCTCCCTCATGGATTCCCCTTTTTCTCCCTTCAGTTTTAGACCTACCTTCCATGCTGGGATATGGACAGATCTGTTTTTGTGTATGATTATTATTTAGTCCCATTCTCCCCATTTTATCCTTTAATATTATATATTTTCGTATAATCTTATCGTATCATCAGCTCCATATTTTTCATTGGTTTGCTAGTCCCCTTTCGTCCTTCCAATTATTCCACTTGGTCCATTCGTATCCTTTATCTGATGGGCAGCTACGTTTTTTCCTTAGTATTGCCATCTCTTAGCTGTATTTTACGAGCCCTTTTTCAATTAGATACATTATTCCATATCCATGATACACTTTAACCGGATATATGTTTTTAAGTTTTGCATTAATATGTATCCTCTATCACCTACGATATTTCTCACCGTTTTATTTATATATTTATCCCATCATATTAATTCAAGTTTTTAGATTCTCCTGTTTATTTTGCTTTTTAGGTGTCTCTTCCTTTTTTATTATATTATTTTAATCAATCGGATTATTTTTGTGTGGTATTTTTTCCACTCTTTCATCACCGGTCCGAGACGTTTACAAATATCCACATATTCGGACCTTTATGTGTATTAGATACATGCTCTTTAGCATAACATGAAGTCAAATATTTATTCCTCTTTTCGGATCAAGAGTTTATTAAGATATTTCCACTGCTCTAGAACTTTTTTTCGATTCCTATCCTAACAATGTCCATTATCTTTTCTCCTTATCTCTTCTCCTGATTTTATCCTTAAATGCTGCTATATTTACTCCATGGGAACAGGCTAATTCATTGGGCTCAGATTCCGTGATCAGGTGAGGTTCATAGCTTTCAGGTGCCTCCCTGTTTATACATTTACTTCGTCTATTTTTTTATTGATGGGTTCCTCCTCCGTTTCTTCCTTTATCATGCTAGTCACCTATGTTCTCAGACACCTTGCCGTCATAGATTAGTTTATGGTTTATTAGCATCTCCACCATCCCAATAGCTCCTGTGCTTTGCCATTACAGATTTCCCCATGTATGTACACCACTCTGTCAGATATGATTTTACGGTCCTTGAGACCCTCTAATCTCCTTGTACTTCCTTAATTGGGATCAGAAAGTCTTTCTTGTGATTTGCATATCTCCTTTTCTCGAAGTCGATTGCATTAGTGTCGGATCTGTGCGGACAGACCTTTTTTGCACTCTTTTTGCTCTGTTTGTTATATTTACCTACTGTGATGTCTTTTTTATGGATGCATGTTTGTTTATTACCGATACGAGTTCTTACTTGTTTTAATCTTGTGTACACATTTTATTGCACTAATTAGGCCAATTACCCGGAAGTTGCACTACGGGTCTTTAGCAATGCAGCTATATATAGTGGTTAAATAGATTATACAAATTACACCTACTGATATGCTACATTTAGCGAAACGTGTTTGAGGTGTATTTTAATATCTATACTATAATTGAGTAAGGCTTGGCGTGTCCGTCGCCAAGCCTTACTCTGCGCATGCGCGCGCAACCAGTGGCGGTTGGTTGCGCGCGCATGCAACCGCCACGGCACGAGCCGGCTGTGCGCTCGCCGCGGCGGTTACAAGATGCACACAGCAGCCGGGTAGAGGCTGCGCTCGCAGCCTCTACCCGGCTGCCGCGCGCATCCAACCCCCGAGCCATACTTACCTTTCCGAGCGGCGCCGGGGAACTGAAAGTTCCCTCACTTCCGCTCTTTGAAGGACCCAAGCCCCGGTCACGTGGGAGGCTTGGGTCCTTCAACGACCGGAAGCGGGGAAACTTTCACTTCCCCGGCGCCGCTCGGAAAGGTAAGTATGGCGCGGAGCTCATGGGGCGGCTGTCCGAATGCCGATAGAGCATTCGAACAGTCGCCCCATGTCTGGTCTGGGGTCTGATCTGGGGCATATATCCATGAGAGCTTGGGGGGGCAATATCCACGAGCTGGGGGCAATATCCATGAGCTGGGGGCAGTATATCCATGAGCTGGGGGCAATATCCATGAGCTGGGGGCAGTATCCATGAGCTGGGGGACAATATCTAGGAGCTGGGGGGCAGTATCCATGAGCTGGGGGCAGTATATCCATGAGCTGGGGGCAGTATATCCAGGAGCTGGGGGCAATATCCATGAGCTGGGGGCAGTATCCATGAGCTGGGGGCAATATCCAGGAGCTGGGGGGCAGTATCCATGAGCTGGGGCAGTATCCATGAGCTGGGGGGCAGTATCCATGAGCTGGGGGGCAGTATCCATGAGCTGGGGGCAGTATCCACGAGCTGAGGGCAGTATCCATGACCTGGGGCAGTATCCACGTGCTGGGGGCAGTATCCACGTGCTGGGGGCAGTATCCACGAGCTGAGGGCAGTATCCACGAGCTGAGGGCAGTATCCACGAGCTGGGGGGCAGTATCCACGAGCTGAGGGCAGTATCCACGACCTGGGGCAGTATCCACGAGCTGGGGGCAGTATCCACGAGCTGAGGGCAGTATCCACGAGCTGGGGCAGTATCCACGAGCTGGGGGCAGTATCCACGAGCTGAGGGCAATATCCATGAGCTGGGGGCAGTATCCATGAGCTGGGGGACAATATCTAGGAGCTGGGGGGCAGTATCCATGAGCTGGGGGCAGTATATCCATGAGCTGGGGGCAGTATATCCAGGAGCTGGGGGCAATATCCATGAGCTGGGGGCAGTATCCATGAGCTGGGGGCAATATCCAGGAGCTGGGGGCAGTATCCATGAGCTGGGGGACAATATCTAGGAGCTGGGGGCAGTATCCATGAGCTGGGGGCAGTATATCCATGAGCTGGGGGCAGTATATCCAGGAGCTGGGGCAATATCCATGAGCTGGGGGCAGTATCCATGAGCTGGGGCAATATCCAGGAGCTGGGGGGCAGTATCCATGAGCTGGGGGCAGTATCCATGAGCTGGGGGGCAGTATCCATGAGCTGGGGGCAGTAATCCATGAGCTGGGGGCAGTATCCACGAGCTGAGGGCAGTATCCATGACCTGGGGCAGTATCCACGTGCTGGGGGCAGTATCCACGTGCTGGGGGCAGTATCCACGAGCTGAGGGCAGTATCCACGAGCTGAGGGCAGTATCCACGAGCTGGGGGGCAGTATCCACGAGCTGAGGGCAGTATCCACGACCTGGGGCAGTATCCACGAGCTGGGGGCAGTATCCATGAGCTGGGGCAGTATCCACGAGCTGAGGGCAGTATCCACGAGCTGGGGGCAGTATCCACGAGCTGGGGGCAGTATCCACGAGCTGAGGGCAGTATATCCACAATAGACTGCCCTCTGGGCAGGCTTTCCACCTTGTTGTTTAATAAACCAATTGTGGATTTTATCATCTCGACTTATTCCTGGTGTTTTTATCCTTTTGGTATCCTGGAAAAGACATCTCCAAGGTCTGGATCTTCTGCTCCTTGGATCGTTGAGAGGGGAATTGGTGCCCTTGACTTAAAATCCACCGATCTGTTTGCTGTTTGGTGCCTTTTTAATTAAATTGGCACCTCAAAATGTGAGTATATCTCCTTTCTGCAATTATTCCAACTGGGATATTACAGGCTGCACAAAATTTCTCCTCTTCTATTTTTTTCATTTCCTCACCATCTGACCCTCGGAGGACGTAACACTGGGCTGGATAGCCCCTACTGGAGCTGAAGTGACCAAGAGCCAGCGCCTGACACCGGCTCTGTAATCTGGATTTTCTAATTTATTATTTAATTAACAGGACACTGACTGGTGAAAGTAAAGGGGAAAACTTTTATCAAAAGTTAATGAACACAATATACGTGTATATATATATATATATTTACACACACACAATTAAATGGTAGGCAAATACAGCAAAACCCCAAGGACATTCTTCAAACCAGATTATCACAGAAACTAACACACGTATAAATCCATATCAATTCATCAATCAATGCAAATGACTCAATTAATCAATTAATGCATCAACCTGAAAAATCACAGTATTCACACATGTAACGATCAAGAGTGTTACACATATTAAGGAACATCACCGTAGTTCCCTAATCACAATTAATTAAACCATTAAGCTTCAAATGTAAATGCTGAGTATGGCTGAGAGTAATGAGACACACATGGATGACATTACAGCATTGTCTGAAAATAACCTTGATACAAATAGTTCATTAGTTGTGATAGTCAATTAACCCTTTTAGCTGCAGATGTAAAGGTTGCCTCTGGCTGAGAGTGATGAGACACACATGAACGACATTTATTTATTTATTTATTTATTTATTTATTTATATAGGATTTTACCAGGAAGGATACATTGAGATTTCTCTCGTTTTCAAGTATGTCCTGGATTCGAGAACATTGAGTGGTTACAGAAATACAAAATAGTAAAATGCAAGATATTCACACAAGACCAAATATACAGATTAACAGAAAAATAAATATGGAGGAAATAAAGTCATTATGTTACATGTTTACAGGTGCATTTTGTATTGAGGTATGCTAATAGGGAGCTCTTAAGGGACTTTAGACTGGGGGAAGATTTGACGGCGTGTGGGAGGTTATTCCATATTTGCGGTGCTCTGTAGGAAAATGAGGATCTAGCCATTTTCTTTTTGTATTGTGGTATTGCAAGTAAGGTGCTGGTCCTGGATCTGAGGTTATAGGATGAGGGAACTGTCGGGGGAAGCAGCATATTCAGGTAGGGTGGTAGCTTCCCAGAAAAGCTCTTAAACACCAGGTTGGAAAGGTGAAGGGTGCGTCTAGAGTCCAGTGATGGCCAGTTTAGTTCTTTTAACATGTCACAATGGTGGGTCATGTAGTTACATTGTAGCACAAAGCGACAGAATGAGTTATACAATGTAGTAAGTTTCTGGAGGTGTGTTTGCGGGGCGGCTGCATACACTACATCTCCGTATTCAATGGCTGGCATAAGCATTTGTTGTACAATCTGCTTTCTTACCGCGGGGCTCAGGCAGGATTTGTTTCTGTACAGGGCACCTAGTTTGGGGTAAAGTTTAGATGAGAGTTTTTCGATGTGGGGCCAAAGGATAGATTAGGGTCTAACCACATACCTAGGTATTTGAGAGAGGTGACTGTGGTCAGTGTGCCGTTTGATTTTGTCCCAACACATAGATGGGGTGTTTGCAATTTGTGTAGTTTAGGTGCGGTTCCAAAGAGCATTGTAACCGTTTTGTCAGTATTTAGAAAAAGTTTGTAATTTGCTATCCACTTTTCTACCCCTGTGAATTGTTCTTGCAGCACGGCCTCCAGCTGCGAGAGATTTGGTTTGCTGGTATAGATTACAGTGTCGTCTGCGTACATGTGTACAGTTGAGGCTTTGCAGACATTGGGCAGATCATTTATGAATATTGTGAATAGCAGGGGGCCAAGTATTGAGCCTTGGGGTACACCGCACGTGACTGGGAGGGGGAGGGAAGTGCTGTCAGAAATGGACACAAATTGAGACCTATCAGACACATATGATTGGAACCAGGTTAACGTACTATCACCAATACCAGAGTTTTTAAGTTTTTGTAATAGGATGCCATGGTCTACTGTGTCAAAAGCCTTGGCAAAGTCAAGGAAGATGGCTCCAGTTAGATTTCCTTGTCCCATGCCCGCTTGGATATCATTACAAACTTTTAAAAGGGCAGTTGTAGTTGAGTGGTTTGGACGAAAGCCTGATTGATCTGGGGTTAAATAGTTCTGATACTGATAATAATCACGTAATTGAGTGTAGACACATTTTTCCATAATTTTTGACATTACAGGGAGCAGTTGCCAAGTAACCAGTACGTCCCGTTTGGACGCGACGCGTAAGGTCTGAATCGATGCGCCACTTCCGGTTTCCGGGTGGGCGCAATCGAGACCAACGCGTTACAGGTTTGGTAAGTCCACAATAGGCTACACTATATAAAGAACAAGATTTAATGTGTTTTTATCCCTGATGAAGGCCTTTGTGCAGGCCGAAACGTCGGTGTCATTTTAATTTCTTGTAATTAAAATCTATTTTTCATTGAAGTCCTCGAGTGCGTCCCACTATCTTTGGAGTTTTATATATGCATCACGAGGGCTACCAGCACCGAGGCAGAACTTCATAGAACTGGTATGTGTGCAGAACCTTTTGGATTTTTTCTATATATATATATATATTTATTTATTTTATTGTTTTGTAATTCGACTATATCACCCAGCATCTTGATAGCACGAGGAGCTGCGTGAGGTGGAAGTTGCAGAAGATGTTTCATGCCGTGTTATTTATATGCGTTTTACCCAGATTAAAATCGCATGTTCCCAGCGATCCAGTTGCCGGTCTCATCTTTGACGCTCAACAACACACAAAACACAATGCAGAGTCCATACGAATGGGCAGCGCGGGTGTAGGCCGGCTACAGTGGTGCCGTGACCCGGATGAAGATCAGATCAGTCCGCCGCGTGGATCTACATCTAAGGATCAATGTCGTTTGATCGCCAATGGGAGCTGCACTTCATACAGGTTCCAAAGAACTGTTAAACAAAGTGGTGGCACATTATTATGTACAGGACACTTTGCCATATATTTAATGCCACGAGTTTTTTTTTCACTCTCGTGAGATTCCAACAGATAACTCCTTGGAGTTGGTTGCAGCGGTTACAGTGGTGCTTCGTGAAAGGTTTTTTGTGTTATTTAATGATAAATTCTGTTTTTGTAACTGCACTTTATAGGGAATCATGGCACATGGTTTCAGTGGAGATAATTTTAATGCAGACAGGAACATGTCAGACCCAGGTTTGGGAAGATTGTTTGGTGATCAGCCATTTACACCTGTTGCAGGGGGGGCTATAAGAACATCACCCTAGTTTTTTTCCACAAGGGTAGCTGAGCAAACACCCAGCAGGCCAGGGGTTAACTCATTACCAAACAGCCCAGATATAAATGATACAACATGGCACAACCTCATTACACACATTGCTCAGGAATTAGGGCAAAGTATCATTTCTGCTCAAAATGGTGAAGCAAGTAGAGGGAGAGAAAGCGGCAATGCAGGAGCTTCACGTTCAGGTGTAGAGCAGTCATTCCCAGAAATCCCATCGCTTAATGTGACAGGAGTTAAACTTGTTATGTCGTCTGAAGCAAAAGAGCCGCCTGTTTCCCGAGGAGATGGTGCAGATAAATTCAGTGTGTACGAGTGGGAAGATTTAATGGACACTTACCTATGAATAAGGGGTGATACCAGGGAACGAGCATTATAGCGACATTATTACTAGATTAATGGGCAAAGCCAAGGACATTGTAAAAATCACGCTGCGCAGTGACGCGTCTCTAAGACCTTCTGAGAATCCCAAAGTAATATTCCACATCCTCAAACAACATTTTAGTGAAAGCAGTTTTTCCTACATGTCTCCAGCAGACTTTTATGGCACAGAACCTGTTACGGGAGAAGGTCCAGTTGAATATTGGGCGCGTTTAAATAAAGCTGTGGATGTGGCAGAGGAAGCTTTAATCAGATTAGGGCGTCGAATGAACAATCCGTGTCAGGAAGCAGCGATGATGTTTGTTAAGCGCTGCCCAGATCCAGATTTCGTTTCAAGGCTCCTGATAAATGGACAGCAAGTGAGGTACAAGAACGTGTCGATAGGCACCAAATTGAACAAAAAGAACAGGTAACAGTTAAATCTAAGCGCAGCGCTGCTGTGAGAAAAGCCACAGTTTATTCCCAGTCACTTAGTGAGAGCGAAATTGTGACCAGTGATTCTCCTGTTATATCACAGACAGAACTAATGCCGTGCCCAGTCTTTTCCACAGAATGATGGAAACTGCATGAAGACACTGATAAATTTGCTTGACCGCGCACTGTCTCAGAACAACCAAGCGGAATCAAAACATCTTCGACCGAGCCGACCATCTATGAGAGCGTGTAAGGTCTGTCAGTCACACGAACATTCGACCCTAGCACACTGTCGACGACATCGATTTTGCGTCAGCTGTTACATTTCTGATCACACACGTAGGGATTGTGCAAATGTTCAGTTCAGCAATAACAACCGGTTTGCTCAGTCGTCTCCGAATTCACCGGCTTTAAACTAAGAAACTCACACCTGGAGAGGGGACGTGTGGGTAGGGCAGAACAAACCCTCAGAACCACAGATATCAAACAAGTATATGAGAGCGCATGTGCACAAGCACCGGCTGAAGTCAAAGTGATTGCACAGAATATGCAGACTCCGAATTATTTTATGCACCTGTTTGTGTCAATAACAAATTTCAGATGATGGGAATGTTAGACTCAGGATCTATGGCGTGTACCTTCAGTGAGGAAGCAGAAAAGAAGATGCTGAGTGAGAAGGTGCTGCAGGAATCCACAGCAATGTCACAAGAGATTATGCTAATAGGATGTGGAGGTAAAGCAACCAAACCCAAATGTATATGTAGCGATGTGTTAAAGTTTACTGTGGCAGTACCCATTTTTAGCCACAAGATGGAGACAATCACGATTAAAGACTCTGGACACTCGAACTACATGTCCCGGCATGCTTTGCGAAGAAACAGGAAGTGGGTGGGTTTGTGGAGACGCTGTACATCCTGCACCTCGTGGAGAACAGGCAGAGCGCGCCAGGGAGCAGAGGAGAGCGGATGCACACACACACAGAGAAGGAGAGACCAAAAGATAGGCCGGAGCGCAGACAGAGTGGATCGGCTTTAATGATTGGGTCACCCAGCCTTGCGGGAGACAGACATCACCATTTACATTATCCGAGTGCAGTGCTGAGGAGAGAAGACCCCTCGAGTAAGGAGTACGGCGGTCGATGGAAGCGGGGAGCAGGCGGTAAACTGGCTGAGTCGCGGCTGACAGACAGAAGGCCAGACAACAGATCCGGTGGTTGGCGTCCCCAGTTAAAATCGAGCGGAGAGACGTCCTGGGTCAGCGGAATCTCGAGCTTGCGCTGGATGGGTGAGAGGCCCCCAAGGCCGTATGTGAATAAGAGCGTACGCTGCTGTTTTCTTTCTAAAACCCACAGGGCCCCAACTGACTAGTCGAAGACATCGATAAAGTAAACTCACTGGCCAGTTGAAAAGTACCCGGGTACCCTACACACACAAACACATACCACTTCACGTTCTGGGACTTAACCTGTGCAGGACTCAGTTTCCTTTTTTTTTCCTATCCATACAAGGGGGCAAAGTTAAAGTTACATTCTGAACAATTTTCCTTTTTTTGTTCCCGCTGCGCGTTTACCGTGATACGAGAACTGTGTATTTTATTGTGTCCCGCTACGCGGTTTTTCCTCAAATTTCGTATCTTTTAATTTTCTGCTCGGTCGGGGTTTTTTCCGAAAACACGAAGCCCTCGTGTTTTCGTTTCTTTTACCGCTACGCGTTTATCGTGTTACGAAAGTACTGTAAATCTTCCTGCATATACC
>RXON01003175.1:0-18258 GCA_009667805.1 Leptobrachium leishanense
CAATATGTATTTGTGTAAAAACAGCCTTCATGTCTGACTATAAATGATGGACACATGGTGTGGCATTTTATTACAATACACTGTATCACTACAATAAGTTGCAGCATCTGTGTGAAAGTGTCTGTATACAGAGTGTGTGTCACTGTGTGTTTGTAAAAGTGTCTTACAGGCCTGTAACATGATGCATGTGAGACCATTAATCCACTCGTCATTCTTTTGTCATATTAATTTAACAGGGTTATTCAGAGAAAGGTGAAAATCAGAAGAACTGGAAGGAGAAGAGAACCATGTAGACCAAATAGCCGATTTGGAAAGTGAGATAAATGGGAGAATTTTCTGGTTTGGCTATTTTGTCCTAGAATTTTTACTACTCCTGTCATTCTCCTGAGTTTCACCTTTCTTTGAATAGACCATTTAATTTAAAAAAATGATTTAGGCTAAGGTCAGACGAATGCATTTTTGCGTTGTCTGTGAAAAAGTGCGTTCGAACGAATGGACGCATTTTTCACGGAGTACGCGATAGCGGTCATACGATGCGCATTTGCGTTCGTGATTTTGTACGGATCATCAATAAAACACTTTTTGCATCTGGACGTTATGTTGGCCGGACATTAGCAGTGTCTGACATCTCAAAATCACGCACACACGCCGCTATGCGGCCGCAGCGCACTCTGTACGACCGTACTAGCGGTTTGACGTTCGACAAAATGCGTTCGTTTGCCACTTGCGTTGCGCGGCCGGACTTTCGTGCGACCGTACTTCGTATATTGGCCGTCATTGGCCGTCATTTGCTGCTAGCACGGCCGTGATTTTGTGCGTCTAAACGCACGTTAAAACTGCTTTCGTCTGACCCTAGCCTTAAGAAGCAGCTTTTCTGCAGACAGCTATTCTTCAGACCAACTTACTCAGACTTTAAATAAGGAGAGTATCAGTCTTTCCATGATATTAGCATTTTTCCTTTGTGTTGTACGATCATAGTTTTATTATTATATATTAAGTGCCAACATATTCTGCAGCGCTGTACAAGGTGCAATGGGTTAAAACAGGACAATTCTGCATTATATACAGGAGGCAGGTCAGTATTCCTGCCAGCAGATACAGGAGGACATGAGGGCTCTTTTCGTGTGGGAATTTACAATCTAGATGGTGAGGGGATTAGAAACAGGAGGGGGGGGGCTGCAGTAATGGGTTAATGCAGGGAGAGGTGAGGAGCGTTTTTGAGTCGGTTGGATGACTTGTTACAGAGTCAGGTGGTCGGTTTCCCTAAACAATAAGGTGATAGGGAGCGTTTAAATGAAGCCAGGTTTGGGGACAGTCTGATATTGTGAGGAAGCGCATTCCATAGTGTCGGCGCCGCATGAGGTAAGTCCTGCAGTCTGGCATGTGATGAGGTAATGATGGAGGATGCCAGGCGCAGGTCATTGCTGGATCTTAGGGGGTGGGCTGGGGTGTATCTGGTGTTTAGTGCAGAGCGGCGTTAGTGAGGGTTTTGTAGGTCAGGGTGAGTAGTTTTGATTGTGCTGTGGATGCGGAGCCAGTGTAGGGATTCACAGAGAGGAGCGGCAGAGACAGAGCGACGGGTGAGATGGATAAGCCTGGCTGATGTGTTTAGGATGGACGGCAGGGGGAGAGGTGGGAGATAGAATACCTCCTGACTGGTCTTCCTATTTTACATATAATGTGCACTCATAGATTTGAATTCCTTTTACAAATCTTAATGATTGAGCTATTTTCCATGTATTAATGACAGAGGGAATTGTTGCTTTCTTTGGGTTTCACCATAAATATCTTCGCTTTTGTTAATATTATGTATTGGTTTGGAACGAAGCTTTCTTCTATCACCCAATATTCATACATGAAAGTGCAATAAATATCAATGTGTCCCTTATAAATATGGGGGAAAACTCTGCTGCTTTTATTAAATCCCTCACTATATAATTAATGCAGCTAAAGCAAAATGACTGGAAATACTTTCGCTAATTTGTATTGATGATAAAAATATCCCATTTGTTGAGGTTTCCAAGCATTTTTTACTGACTATTGGCCAAACAATACACGCATGGAATAATTATTTTAATGCTATAATGTTGCAACATTTGCTATGTTTGAATTTAACATCAGGTCCATAAATGAAGCCAAAATTGCTGAGCAAAAGAGATTTTTTTGTTGTACATAGTCACCCTATGTATTTATGTATAGTTCAGCATTTATTATTAACCCTTTCGCTGCTGAGGCTTTTCACGCCTCTGTGCTGAGGTCATTTTTACCGGTTTTGCTCATCATGTTTAAATGCGTTTTGAAGGCTTATTTTAGTATATGACCCAGACATATTATATATCATTCTTTCCGTCAGACTCGGCAGATTAATAATATGTCATTATTATATGTATACGTTATGTCATGTCTGTATATTATAACAAAAAATGCAATAAAATATGAATTTTCAATAATTTACAATGTGTAAAGTGTTTTTTTTTCACATTTTAACATGCGAGCAATTGCGGTTATATTTTGTATGGGGTGCGCTTGTTAAAAAAATTAGAGATGGGGTCTCGTTACATTTTTTTTGGGAAAATTACACGATTTTTAACAAACACACTGCATACAAAAATCGTTAGTGCAGCATCATTGTTCACATTATAATTGAAATGGGAACAATATTGCTGCATTAACAAACCAAAAAAAAGAAAAAAAAAGTGTTTATTTTTTTTTTTATATATTTTTTTAAAATATTTTTTTATTTTTATTTTATTTATTTATTTATTTTTACAAACTTTTTTCACATTCGAGTTTGGTATCGTTGGAACGGCAATGCTCTGGCCAATCCAACAATACCAAACGTTAACCCCTAGCTGGCACGGATCGGGAGATAGGGGGTTCATTGGAACCCCCTATCTCCACCGTTGGTGGCAGCTAGGGGTTAACTCCAGGACTGGCGTCATCGTGCTATGCACGATGACGCCAGTCCTCATGGGGAGTTCCCGGAGGCTTTGCCGACATCCAAGATGTCGGCCAGCTCCGGGAAAGGATCACGAACCGGCGCTTTTCAGCGCCGATACGTGATCCAGCTCCCCAGGGGTTAATGCCAGGTACCATTTGGAAGGGCAGGCTGTGCCCTTCCAAATGGTGCCTGGGTTAACCCCCGCAACGCCGCCGATCGGGAGGGAGAGAGGTCCCCCCCCCTCCCTTTCAGGCGCCTCCTCCGCACATCCGGGGGGGGGGCCTGAATTAGGTGTCATCGCGGCGGTTCCAGATGCTGGGCTGACATCGAGGATGTCAGCCCGCACCGGGGGGGCCAGCGATCGGCCGGAACTCGGCCGAACGCTGACCCCAAAGTGAGGACGCGCTCAGCGCGTCCTCCGCATGCAACGTGACATGCGGTTGGACGCGCTCAGCGCGTCCTCCGCATTGAAAGGGTTAAAGGGACACTAACCCTTAATAAGCTGTAACTAGATTACTTGTGCATTCCAAACAAAAACACATTATGAAACACATTATAAAACATGTGCTGCTGTTTTTTTCTTTGAAGCAATTGCATGTTAACCCCTTAGTGACCGGGAGCTTTTACTCAAATCCGTCCTTTAGTGACCGCTGCTGTTTTTACGTTTCTGCGCTGTTCATGTTTAGGTCAAACTTTCCTCTTACTCGTTTATTCAACCCACACATATTATACACCGTTTTTCCCGCCATTAAATGGACTTTCTAAAAATACCATTATTTCCATCATATCGAATAATTTACTATAAAAAAAATATGAAATATGATGAAAAAATAGTAAAAAACACACTTTTTCATAATTTAATCCCCAAAATCTACAACCACCAAAAAAGACCCCAGCTAAATAGTTTCAAAATTTTGTCCCGAGACTAGAAATACCCAATTTTTACATGTTTTTGCTTTTTAACCCCTTCACTGCTGAGCCAGTTCACCTATGTGTGCTGCGCTCATTCTGATCATTTTGTGCTAATTATTTTTAGATGACAGCCTAGGTCCTATTTAACTAAACCCCCCCAGACAAAAAAACTATAAAACAAAATATTATTTTTTTTTATTATTTTTTTATTTTTTTATTTTATTTTTAAACCAAACCTGGTCATGTTTGGTATCATTGGAAAGGCCATGATCCTTTCCAATGATGTCAAATATGACCATCTAGCCGCCACTGATCGGGAGATAAGGGGATCCAAAGGATCCCCCTATCTCTACATGGCAGCTAGAGGGTTAACTGGCGCACTGACATCCTCACACATATGGTGAGGTTGTCAGTGGGTGGGGGGGACCTGGAGGCTTGGCTGACATCCAAGATGTCAGCCCCCTCCAGGTACGAATCGCGTTTTGGCGCCGATTAGTGCCGAATCGTGATCCGTCAGCGAAAATGTTAATGCTTTCCAGCAGTGCAAAAAGCATCACTGTGCGCTGCATGGTTGGGGAGATAGAGGGCTCCAAATGAGCCCCCCTCCCCTTCCTGAATTTTTACTACCGGCGCTTGCCGGTGACGTCATCACGCAGCGCGACGGCGTCATCGGATCCGCCGGCCCCCAGGAAATGGTGAGGCAGGCTTCCAGCTTGCCATAACCGCCGAGGGAACGAGTGAGGAAGGTGAGTATCGGCGGGAGGGAGGTTAGAAGCCCGATGACGTACTATGTACATCTGCGGGTCTATGGGAGACCCGTGGGCAGGACGTACATAGTACGTCAGTGGTCGGGAAGGGGTTAAAAGGGTTAAATAAAGTCAGGGTTTTATCGCAGGTTTCCCTTTTGTGGATTTTCCCATGATGCAACAAATCTTATGGAAAGCTTCACTGTACAGCTGTGATTTAGTTTCTGTAGTATTTAAACCCTGCAAACCCCAAATCGAGTTATGTCGATTTGCCATTCTAATAGATTGATAATAAACATTAGCATCAAAAGCCCATTTTCACACCTTTTTTAAAGCAGGATTAATGTGCCCCCTGTGGAGAAAAAGAATTCACTGTCTTATCTCTCTCTTGTTACCCTGCACAGGGATACAACAAGCTGTATAGCAGCCCCAAACCCCACTTTAACAAAATGTTCAAACACATTGACTGGAGAATGAAAAATTCTAGGTCAAAATAGCCAAACTAGAAAAATTCTCCCTTTCATCTCGCTTTCCAAATCGGCTATTTTGACCTAGAATTTTTCATTCTCCAGTCATTCTCCTGCTTTTCACGCTCTCTGAATAACCCTGATAATTGTTGCAGTAAAACAGTCATGGATTTGGCAGAATACAGGGAGAGCTCTGGGGTCACTCACTGCTGTACAGGTAGAAGATTCAGGGGGTTATAATGGGTGAAAATCCCTGTACAGTACAGATACAAGGTGTTACTGTAATCCCCATACACAGGCATTATGACACATGCAGATACTATTTTTATATTCTATTGGAGTTTTTTGGGTATCTGCATCGCTAATAATCTCATTGTGATCTCTACAAGCCCCCATGAGCAGGATATATGTCCATTTTTATTATTTAGCTTTATCACAGTTATAGTATCTGACACAAAGGCCATTTCTGCCTGCATGAGGATAATGCAGACCCAGGTGACATTGTGTACGAAAAGAGACTACATCTCGAGTTAAGAATCTTTAATTCCAGCAATATTTCTGTGGAAGATAGAATACATTTTTTTCAACAAAAATCACTTGGTAATGAAGGGGTTAACAGTCATTGGGAGTAAAAGTTTAGATAAGACTGCAGGGGCTATTGTGTGGTATAGGCTACTTGAGATAAGAGATGGCAGCTGAATGAGCTAAAACAGGGAGCTTAAAAGACTTCTACTCTACCCCCTGGAGATGTCCTTTGAATATATCTCACACAATACAATAGTTTGAGTCGGCGTCCGAGATTACAGACCATTCTAGGCTCATTGCCACACAGTGAGGAGCAAGTGCTGGGAATATACTGTGGAGGGGGTGCAGTACAGCGCTAAGGAATCTGTTGGCGCTATATAAATACCTTTAACTGTAACACAAAATATCACACAATGTATGCACCCAGTGACACATATAGAATAAAATATTTTCTTAACTAAACATACAGAATAAAAACAAAGCACATGTAAAATATAAGGAATATGAAATAAACACAGTAAGGACATTTCATTTTTTGGTGGTAGCGTCACTTTAATGTCTATCAGGTGCTTAGATTTTATTTGTACTTTTAATTAATTTAATAGCATAGTATGGACTTCTTTCCAAAACCTCTTCGCCTTGGGACATGACCCCCATGTGTGATAATAAGAGCCTTTATGGATGTGTCTTCTATCTTTACAGGATACAAAACTAACAGTGTTATTCAAAGAGATCCGAATTGTGGCCGAAAGGGAACCGAACAGTGAAATTCAGCGTACGGTTACCTTTCCTGGCCATTCGGCTGTTCAGAGAGCAGGCAGTTCGCCAAATGTTGGCGAACTGCCTGAACATACGGTGCCTGTTTGTTGCCTGTTCGAGAGCAGTGAAATCCCCATAGAAAAGCACTGCTTCGTCTATTCAGAGAACACAATCCAGCAGTGAAAGGTTCCCGAAATGCCCTGCTGTTCTGTGGTTTAATTTGACAGGTTTATTCTGGAGAATCCCGTAGGCTTCAATGTTCAAAATATTCCCGTTTTAATCCAATATCTAATAAACCGTTTATTATAATATTCTGCAGTAAAAAGTCTATTTATTTATAGATTTTTTTAGGATCTTTTAGGCATTTTTCGGGATTTATATATAGATTTTTTTTTAAATAATTGTTTCTTTTTTCTGTAACAGCCCTGTTTATTATCATTCATTGGATCTTATATATAAATTTCAGACATTTTCGTTCTGTAGTTTCTTTGCAAACAGCGTTTTCACTTAAATATTCAAGCGCACTGTTTTTTTTTTCACTCCATTCATCTGCGGTGTTGGGTTTTTCCGGCGGCTGCTCTGTGCTGTGATCGGCTCCTGCTTGAGTTTCTCCGGTGTGTTCGGCAGGGTTAATCCAGATGTATTTGCTGGTTTCGGTGTGCGTTCGCCGGGTTCTGTGGTGAGTGTTCGTCGGGTTTGCGTCGGCTTTTCCCTGCAGTACGACGGCCCTGTGGTGCGTGCTGAATACACTGCAGGGTCTCCGAAATGGGATCGCCGAATCACACCGAATTGAAGAGAATGAAAAGTCACCGAACGTGAGGTGACTTTTCGATTCTCTCTGAATAACCCTGTAAAGGTTTATATCACATGGAGTGGACATGTCCCGAGGTGGAGTTGTTCACATTTAAGCCCCCTTTAGTTTATTTTGCCATTTAACAGCACCCATTTTATTCATTGCAGACCCATTTCAGCCGCCATTAAATCTTTTTGCTCGCATATAATTTTTCAAGATAAGTCCAATTAATGAAATGGACCTGTTATCTCCCTCACATTGCCACCCCCCCCACCCGTACCCCACAAGCTTCCGTATGGATTGAAGGAGAGCTCCTTGTGCAGATCTGGTTTCAGCTCATTGGTTCTCCTTCGCTTTATCAGGCCCACAAGTCTGCAGAATAGAGCATCATGCGGCAGAATGGAGCATCATGGGGCAGAATGGAGCTGCCTGGGAGTAGGAAGGTGTGGAAAAGACTGCCCGCAATTCTTACCTCGTTGCAATATTGGTAACAGCGGTTAGTGCAATGAACCTGTGACTGATACAGTCGCAAGAGGCATTGTGCTGGGCATGACGGTGGCAGGCTCTTAGACAGGTTCATCACTCAGATAATGTCCGGCTATCTGTCCACGCCTCCAGAATGGAGCACCAGGATTCATCAGGTCTACACGATTACCCACGCGATCAGTTTCCCGGCCACCTCTTGGTAATGCGACCAGACGGAGGAGAATGCTGGCCAAATGATTTTAATGCGTTCGGGCAGCTGCCCCATCCCCTCGGATACCGGCAAGACAGCCCAGCGCCGGCTTCCAGGTATCGAGGGCGGTATCGGTACAGATACTAGTATCGGTGCATCCCTAGTATGCAGTTCTGAAACTTCTGGGGTTCCAAGGTTTGAAAGCGCTGTCTTGGGTAAACTAGAAAGGAAATATGAGAAAATGCAAATCCCAGGTGATTAGATGTGCAGGGAGCTTGGGCTGTGTAGGTTAAATTTGGCATCGTCAGAGATTTTAGAACTACTTTTCCCATGATACCTTGGCTGTCGTAGCCTCATGGAGGATGTAGTTCTAGCAACTCCGAAGCGTCTAAGTTTAGCCAACACTGTTCTCGGATCTGGACGCCGCAAATAAAATTTTTTTTGTCGTTTTAGGATTGTTCCTGCTTGAGAGGGTCATCTGTAAAATCAATAAGCCAAGACAAAGAGTCCAACTCCAGCATTTATTCTCGCAGGGTAAGTAGAGATTGCTGCTATATTGATTACTATATCGGCTATATATATATATATATATATCTGTTGTACATTTGTGATTATCATGTAATGATTGGCAGATCACTGAGCGTAAATACACCCCTGAGTATAACAGTGTGAATGTTGCACTACTATTCCCACTATGCTGAGCTCTACATGCCATTGCTTATCAGTGGTATCTTGTCCAAAGCTTTAGTTTTAGACCTCAGTGTTTCTCCCTCAGTGCATGTTGCTCATCCCTGTCAACTCAGCGCTTTCCTAAACGTGGAAGTCTCTGAAGCTTTTCTACACAGTTTGCGTACCTAGCAGGGCTCGAGTCGAGCGGGATCGCGCGGGAACAGCGTACCCGCACTTCTCCCACAGCGGGAACGCTGCGGGAAAGCAGCGTTCCCGCTGTGGCCCGAGCCCGAACGCCGCCGCCGCACATTGCCGGCGGCCGCGTGCATCCTGTTAGAACGGCCCGCTGACCGGAAGTGGAGCCGCTCGGCTTCACTTCCTGTCAGCGGCGTTGAAGCAGGAAGCACGAGGCCGCCTGCAATGTGCGGCGGCGGCGGCAGCAGCCACAGAAGAAGCAGAGGTGAGCTGGGGACAATATCCATGACACGGGGGGACAATATCCATGACACGGGAGGCAATATCCATGAGATCTGGGGGGCAATAGCCATGAGACCTGGGGGCACAATCAATGAGACCTGGGGGCAATTTCCATGAGACCTGGGGGGCAATATCCATGAGACCTGGGGCAATTTCCATGAGACCTGGGGGCACAATCAATGAGACCTGGGGGCAATTTCCATGACACCTGGGGGCAATATGCATGAGACCTGGGGGCAATTTCCATGAGACCTGGGGGCAATTTCCATGAGACCTGGGGGGCAATATCCATGAGACCTGGGGCAATTTCCATGAGACCTGGGGGCACAATCAATGAGACCTGGGGGCAATTTCCATGACACCTGGGGGCAATATGCATGAGACCTGGGGGCAATTTCCATGAGACCTGGGGGCAATATCCATGAGACCTGGGGGCAATATCCATGAGACCTGGGGGGCAATATCCATGAGACCTGGGGCAAAATGCATTAGTCCTGGGGTGCAATTTCCATGAGACCTGGGGGCAATAGCCATGAGACCTGGGGGCAATTTCCATGAGACCTGGGGGGCAATTTCCATGAGACCTGGGGGGCAATTTCCATGAGACCTGGGGGCACAATCCATGAGACCTGGGGGCAATTTCCATGAGACCTGGGGGCAATATGCATGAGAGCTGGGGGCAATATCCATGAGACCTGGGGGTGGGCAATATCCATGAGACCTGGGGGTGGGCAATATCCATGAGACCTGGGGGGCAATATCCATGAGAGCTGGGGGCAATATCCATGAGAGCTGGGGGGCATTATCATGATAGCCGGGGGGGGCATTATCCATGAGACCTGGGGGCATTATCCATGAGAGCTGGGGGGCATTATCCATGAGAGCTGGGGGGCATTATCCATGAGAGCTGGTGGGCATTATCCATACGAGCTGGGGGCAATATATACCCATATGAGCTGGGGGCAATTATATCCATGTGAACTGGGGAAAATATATCCATATAACCAGTGCTGTGCATATTATTCTGGGGGCTCGGTGCTGTGCATATTATTCTGGGGGCTCAGTGCTGTGCATATTATTCTGGGGGCTCAGTGTTGTGTATGTTATTCTGGGGATTCAGCGCTGTGTATATAATTCTGGGGGGGGTCTGTGCCTGGAGATATTTTATATATATATATATATATATATATAAAATATGTGGTTCCAGTTGCCACTTCGTGAGTTCCCTCACTTTTTTTCCCAGGACTTGACCCCTGGTACCTAGGTAAATTGCACATGGCGCTGAATTTGCAGCATATGTACACAAGATCTGTAGCGCATGCGATGAGCTATTGATTGGAAGTCAGAATCAATCCGTCTGCTGTTTCTCTCGGGACGCTCACTATTGGGAGCGCTTTGAGAGAGGGTGATACAAGCACACAGAGCCGACATCATCAGTAACTGATCCGGTAATCGGCAGCCGGGAAATTCGGAGGGGGGGTGGTAGCACGTCACACAGTCTGATCATTTTAAAAAGCTAACGGGGTCCGGGTGTATCGTGTCCCTTCCATGTTTGGGGTAATTTTTTTGTTTGTTTTGCAGCAAAGCATATATTTATTATGTGCTAAATGATGGCCAGTTGAACCATGACATTTCATCAAAACTGTTTATTTTTTTATGACTTCATGGGGGGGGGTATTAAAGTTTAACATGACACTTCTCTTGGTTTATATAATTACTGCTGATTCCACAATCTTTGCAGTAGTTGCTCTTTATTCATAATCTGATCCCTAAATAATGTTGTTTTACTACCACTACCAATTGATTTTCCAAAGATCCACTGTCCAGAAACATTGCTTTTTGGAAAATAACTTTTAATTGATTATACAGTAATGGATATGTGGAAATATTCCCAGTGTATTTCTTACTGTAACAACCTGTTTGGCAGATAGATTGGGTCATCTACTGGCCAAATAGAGTTACTGCAGGCCTGTGTGCATTTGGGCCGGGGAATGCCTATTATTTATTTATTTATTTTTCTGGGCCAGTTTTAGTACCTTTGGCATTATGCCCACTGGGCTAAAACTTTGAGGGCAACCTCTGGAGCTCAAAAGCAAACTAAATATGTTTCAAACAAACGAATTTCATTTGTTATCACACAGCACGGCCCCAGATCATGTTAACACGATCTCGGGCTGCTGCGTCTGTTACCGTTGATCATGGTAGAGAAGAGGTTAAGGATCCGTTGAGCTCATTTACGTGTTTCCATGATGTAATGTTCCTTGCAGTATTTTACATGTTAGCGTTTGTGTTTCTTTAATGAAATAGAATTGAGGAGTGAGAGAGTGGTGGAAACGAGGGGAAATTGAGCAATAAGTGACGCTCAGCCTGAAACGCATTCTTCAATCCTTGCAGTTAAGACTGAGATACGTTTTCCAAGAAGCACAATTTGTTGAAAAGGCCAATGCAGAGTATATCATTTTATATATTTTTTGTAATGTTATTGACCGCACCTTGATTCTAATGTGTTTTTAAACAGTAAACTGTTTATTTTATTTCCAGACTGACAGATTTGTTTGGGTGAAGCAGGTGATGATGTTGGATACAGTATGGGATCTATTGTTTATTAATATGTATCTTTTATTCTTTATGATGTAACCTTAACATGTGTATTTACAGGAAAAGGTTTTGGTAGTTTAACTACAGTCTACCTCGCTCAACACACTCCACCTGGAACACGGGTCACTGTGCAGCTCACAGACCTAGATAGCTGTTCTGATCAGGGGTGGATGCAATGGGGCAATTGCCCCCCTGAGAAAATATCTCCGCGTGCTTCTCACTTTACGAATGGCCGCTGGCATGAAGTTTGGCCGCTCGGCTGGGATCCGCCCCTGCGATCTCGCAAGTTCGTGGAGTTCACGAGATCTCGTGAACTTCCGGGATCTTGCGAGACCGCGGCTTGTGCGTGGTTCGCAGTCGAGCGGCTGAGCTTCATGCCAGCGGCCGCTCGCACAGTGAGAAGCACTCGGAGGGGCCCCTGACACTGCAAATGCAGGAGACCGATTGGGACGGACCACGTAAGCTGGGGGCTATATATATATTTATATATATATATATATATATATATATACATATATATATAATGTGAGCTAAGAAACTATGTATCCATGTGAGCTGGGGGCTCTATGTATCCATGTAAGCTGGGGGCAATATATATCCATGTGTGAGCCTGGGGCAATATATATTCATGTGTAAGCCTGGGGCAATATATCCATGTGAGCTGGGGCAATATATATTCATGTGAGCTGGGGGACAATACATTTTAAATGTGAGCTGGGGGCAATATATTACATGTGGGCTGGGAGGGGGTACCCTGGGCCCATGGTATGAAAAGGGTTTGCAAGGTTGCGCAGATGGGGTGCCATGTGTGTCCTGCCAGCATGGAAAGATTACAAAGGGCAGCCCCTACCTGGGTTACCCTACACTGCATAGCTTCAAGGGGTATGTGCTGGTAGGGAGGTACCTTGGGCCCCTCGTATGGAAAGGGTTCGCAGGGCTCATGAGCCACATGAGGACAGACCCTGTGCAATGTTCTGGGGAATGTGTTTAACGAGCACAGCTTGCGATTAGGCGCGTCTCTGCCTGTCACTGCAAACCCAACACCAGCTCTTAGCCAACACTGGTAGAGTGCCCCCCCCAACCCGTGTCTGGATCCACCCCTGGCTCTGATGAACGCCTGACTGTCTTACAAGTAAATAAAAGCCATTTCTTCCATTTTATTCATTAATGAGAATTCACGTGGACATGTCCACAGGGCTTACTACTGGCTATAACTAAAGGTTATTTGCTACCTTTAAAAGTGATCAGTGTTTGGATTTTGATTAACAGGGTTATTCAGAGAGAGGTGAAAACCAGGAGAAGAGAACAATCTAGACCAAATAGCCGATTTGGAAAGTGAGATAAATGGGAGAATTTTTCTGATTTGGCCAATAATTTTCACTTTCTCCTGGTTTTCACCTCTCTCTGAATACCCTGTAAGTGTACATCTGTGGTGTGAGGTACTTACGTTTATTTGTAAGTAGGGATGAGCTGTTCGGGTTCGGACGGTTCGGAGTTCGACCCAAACTTTGTCAGTTTGAAAGTTCGCGAATTTCGAACTTTTTGGGTGTGTTCGGTTCGAGTTAGGAAAAAAAAGGAAATTTTGAAAAAAGTATAAAAAATGCTTAACAAAATACTAAAAAATCTAGAAATAAAGAGACTCTTTACTGCAGAATATTATAAGCAACGGTTTATTAGATATTGAATTAAAAACTAATGTGTACGTGGAAAGATTATCAACTCTAAATGACCTCTGTTCACAAATGGGCATAACACCAGGTGTTTTTAGTCTGGTAATCAATTTGATACATTGTACACCATACTGAGGGTGGGTGGTGTCTGCTTCTGATTGAGACTTGAGAATTAATTTCCCTAAAACATCCTAATATGCTGCATTTAACCCTTTCGCTGCTGAAGCTTTCACACTTCTGTGCTGAGGTCATTTTTACCGCTTTCGCTCATCATGTTTAACCGCGTTTCGTAGCCATATTTTGATATACAGTTGTGTTCAAAATTATTCATCCCCCAATGCTGTAAAGGGTTTTAGGGAATTTAGTGTACATTTGTAATTGTATTCAGAATGAAATCCTACAAGGACTTTTTAAAGAATGCAACTAAAATGACATCAATTGGTTTTGTAATACAGTAGTAAATGTTTCTTTTGTGAATTCTTCATTAACACAATTATTCAACCCCTTAAAGACTACCACTCTAAAGAACAGAGGTTCATTCAAGTGTTTTCAATCAGGTATTGAAAACACCTGTGGATGTCACGGAGCAGCAATAAAGCATAATAAGCACCAATTAGGCAGCTTTAAAGTTACTGTGATACTCAGCTCCTTCTAGACATTTACTGGTGTGGTTACAAACATGGTGAAGTCAAGAGAATGGTCCAGGAAGACAAGAGAAGAGGTGATTACTCTTCACAGGAAGGGCAATGGCTATAAGAAGATTGCAAAGATGTTAAACATACCAAGAGAGACCATAGGAAGCATCATTCGCAAATTCAAGGCAAAGGGCACTGTTGAAACGCTACCTGGTCGTGGCAGAAAGAAGATGCTGACTTTGACTGCTGTGTGCTACCTGAAGCGTAGAGTGGAGAAAAGTCCCCGTGTGACTGCTGAGGAACTGAGAAAAGATTTGTCAGATGTGGGTACTGAAGTTTCAGCTCAGACAATACGGCGCACACTGCGTAATGAAGGCCTCCATGCCAGAACTCCCAGGCGCACCCCCTTGCTGTCTCCAAAGAATAAGAAGAGTCGACTGCAGTATGCCAAAAGCCATGTGGACAAATCACAGAAGTTTTGGGATAGTGTTCTGTGGACTGATGGAACAAAATTAGAACTGTTTGGGCCCATGGATCAATGCTATGTTTGGACGAGGAAGAACAAGGCCTATGAAGAAAAGAACACCTTGCCTACTGTGAAGCATGGCGGGGGGTCAATCATGCTTTGGGGCTGTTTTGCTTCTGCAGGTACAGGGAAGCTTCAGCGTGTGCAAGGTACCATGAATTCTCTTCAGTACCAGGAGATATTGGATGACGATGTGATGCAGTCCGTCACAAACCTGAGGCTTGGGAGACGTTGGACCTTTCAACAGGACAATGATCCCAAGCATACCTCCAAGTCCACTAGAGCATGGTTGCAGATTAAAGGCTGGAACATTTTGGAGTGGCCATCGCAGTCACCTGACTTAAATCCGATTGAGAACCTCTGGTGGGACTTAAAGAAAGCCTAAGTATGTGACTGAACTGGAGGCTTTTGCCCATGACGAATGGGCGAAGATACCCGTAGATCGCTGCAAGACACTTGTGTCAAGCTATGCTTCACGTTTAAAAGCTGTTATAACTGTAAAAGGATGTTGTACTAAGTACTAAGATTGAATGTCGCTTGGGGGTTGAATAAAACTGATAATGATGTGAGCACAGAAAAGACATTTGTGGTTATTTCATTATAAATGTTATGTTATATTTGTCTGACCTACACGTGCCTCTTTGATTTAAGCTGGGGTTAGACCAGCGCACTTTTAACGTGCGTTCTGGCGCACATAATTACGGCCGCACTAGCAGCAGATGACGGGCAATGACGGCCAATATACGATGTACGGCCGCACAAAAGTCCGGCCGTGCAACACGCAAGTGGAATTTGAACGCATTTTTTTGAGAACGCTGAACCGCTAGTACTGACGTACTGAGTGCGCAGCTGCGGCATAGCGGCGTGTTTGCGTGATTAGGAGATGTCAGACACTGCTAATGTCCAGCCGACATAACGTCCAGACGCAAAAAGAGTTTTATTGACGATCCGTACAAAATCACGCCCGAAAATGCGCGTCGTCTGACCGTTTTTGCGCATTCCTTGAATAAATACGTCAATGCGTTCGGACGCACTTTTTCACGTTCGCGGGGAAAAATGCTTTCGTCTGACCCTAGCCTTAATTGTAAGCAAGATGACTGAATGATCAAAATCAATGTCAAACTGGCCAAAACACTCAATTTCAGTGGGGGTTGAATAATTTTGAACACAACTGTATATATCGTTCTTTCCGGCAGACTTGGCAGATTCATAATATGTCATTATTATATGTATACGTTATGTCATGTCTGTATATTATAACAAAAATGCAATAAAATTAGAATTTTCAATAATTTATTATGTGTAAAGTGTTTTTTTTAACATGCGATCGTTTGCGGTTATATTTTGTATGGGGTGCGCTTGTTAAAAAAATTAGAAATGGGGTCTCGTTACATTTTCTTTTGGGGAAAATTTAGCTTTTTTTTAACAAACGCACCGCATACAAAAATCGTTAGTGCAGCATTATTGTTCACATTATAATTGAAATGGGAACAATATTGCTGCATTAACAAAACAAAAACAAAGAAAAAAAACTTGTTTATTTTTTTTTAAAAAAATTTGTAAAATTTTTATTTTTTTAAAAAAACATTTTTCATGCTCATGTTTGATATCCTTGGAAAGGCCATTCTCTGGCCGATCCAACAATATCAAATATTAACCCCTAGCTAGCACGGATCGGGAGATAGGGGGTTCATTGGAACCCCCTATCTCCACCATTGGTGGCAGCTAGGGGTTAACTCCAGGACTGTTAACTCCAGGACTGGCGTCATCGTGCTATGCACGATGACACCAGTCCTCAGGGGGAGTTCCTGGAGGCTTGGCCGTCATCCAAGATGTCGGCCAGCTCCAGGAGAGGATCATGATCCGGCGCTTTTCAGTGCCGATTCGTGATCCGGCTCCCCAGGGGTTAATCACAGCCACCGTTTGGAAGGGCAGGCTGTGCCCTTCCAAACGGTGCCTGGATTAACCCTCTGCCCCCCGGCGATCGGGAGGGAGAGAGGTCTGAAGGACCCTCCCCTCCATTTCAGGCGCTTCCTCTGCACATGTGGGGGGGCGCCTGAATTAGATGTCATCGCGCCGTCGCAATGACATCTAATTGCTCCGCCGGGGTCCTGAGTGCTGGGCTGACATCCAAGATGTCAGCCCGCACTGGGGGGGCGCAGCAGTCCGCCGGAATCCGGCGGATTGCTGCCTCCTGTGCATGGACGCGCTCAGCGCGTCCATAGCACAGGAGAACCACTTGGCTGGACACGCTGAGCGCGTCCATAGCAGCCAAGTGGTTAACTGGTGTTTGAAAAAAATTCAAAATAACATCTAAGGCTAGGCTCAGATGAGCGCATTTTGTACGGACTGTGCGTCCTTGCAGTACGGACGTACTTACTGACTGACAACAAACAGTCCGTTTTTTTCACTGACGTATTTTTTGACTGATGTAGCAGGGAAAATAAATTAAAATGAAAAAACATTCTGTCCGTCAAAAATGCTGGACGTATAAATACAGTCCATCTGACCTCGTTTCATCACTCACATACAAAGCTACACGGACGTGGCGCACTCCGCATGTCCGTTCTAGCAGTATTACGTTCTTGCCTAACCTGCGTCCGTTTGCTGTGTCCGCCATGCATCCGCACTTCCGTGCGGACGTACTTCGTGTGTGTGGCTCCATTGGTCAGAATGCTATGCTGCCACGGACGTACAAATGTGCGGCAACACGGACGTGATTACTGCGCTCGTCTGACCCCAGCCTTAAGCAATGTTATTTTTCACCTCGGGATTAAACAGTCACAGGGTTATTCAGAGAGCGGTGAAAAGCAGGAGAATAACTGGAGAAGTGAAAATTCTAGGTCAAAATAGCCAAACCAGAAAAATTCTCCCATTTAACTCACTTTCCAAATTGGCTATTTGGTCTAGATTGTTCTCTTCTCCTGCCAGTTTTCCTGGCTTTCACCTCTCTCTCAGGGTTGTTCAGAGAAAGGTGAAAACCAGGAGAATGGCAGGAAAAGAGAACAATCTGGACCAAATAGCCTATTTGGAAAGTGAGATAAGGCTAGGGTCAGACTAACGCATTTTTCACAGTGACCGTCAAAAAGTGCGTCCGAACGCATTGCCTTATTTTTTCACGGAATGCGCGAAAACGGTCATACGATGCGCATTTTTTACGGATCCAAACCAGAAACTTTGGGTGTCTGGACGTTATGTTGGCCGGACATGAGCAGGGTCTGACGTCTCCAAATCACGCACACACGCCGCTAGTGGACGCAGCGCACTCTGTACGTCCGTACTAGCGGTTCTGCATTCTCAAAAAAATGCGTTCAATTTCCACTTGCGTTGCGCAGCCGGACTTTCGTGCGACCGTACTTCGTATATTGGCTGTCATTGCCCATCATTTGCTGCTAGTGCGGCCGTGATTAAGTGCGCCTAAACGCATGTTAAAAATTTGCTAGTCTGACCCTAGCCTAAATGGGAGAATTTTTCTGGTTTGGCTATTTTGACCTAGAATTTTCCATTCTCCTGCTCTACACCGCTCTCTGAATAACCCTGACAGGGTTATTCAGAGAAAGGTGAAATTTAGGAGAATGACTGAAGAGAAAATTCTAGGTCAAAATAGCCAAACCAGAAAAATTCTCCCATTTTTCTCACTTTCCAAATCGGCTATTTGGTCTAGAATTTTCCATTCTCCAGTCATTCTCCTGCTTTTCACCGCCAAAAAATCAGTAAACTTTTTCTGCGTGTCCGAAAATGTCTCCTGTTTTCATACAGACTGCTGCCCCAAGCAGTTGTTTATGGATAGATTAAAGGAAAAGCATTTACCGTCATTTGAAATGTCATTTTTTGGTTTTTACATATTTCTATACATCCTAGAAA
>RXON01003176.1:0-14446 GCA_009667805.1 Leptobrachium leishanense
AACATCCTGCTCACATTGTATCACCTGCACATACTGTAACATCCTGCTCACATTGTATCACCTGCACATACTGTAACATCCTGCTCACATTGTATCACCTGCACATACTGTAACATCCTGCTCACATTGTATCACCTGCACATACTGTAACATCCTGCTCACATTGTATCACCTGCACATACTGTAACATCCTGCTCCCATTGTATCACCTGCACATACTGTAACATCCTGCTCGCATTGTATCACCTGCACATACTGTAACATCCTGCTCACATTGTATCACCTGCACATACTGTAACATCCTGCTCACATTGTATCGCCCTGCACATACTGTAACATCCTGCTCACATTGTATCACCCTGCACATACTGTAACATCCTGCTCACATTGTATCACCTGCACATACTGTAACATCCTGCTCACATTGTATCACCTGCACATACTGTAACATCCTGCTCACATTGTATCACCTGCACATACTGTAACATCCTGCTCACATTGTATCACCTGCACATACTGTAACATCCTGCTCACATTGTATCACCTGCACATACTGTAACATCCTGCTCACATTGTATCACCTGCACATAGTGTAACATCCTGCTCACATTGTATCACCAGCACATACTGTAACATCCTGCTCACATTGTATCACCTGCACATACTGTAACATCCTGCTCACATTGTATCACCTGCACATACTGTAACATCCTGCTCACATTGTATCACCTGCACATACTGTAACATCCTGCTCACATTGTATCACCTGCACATACTGTAACATCCTGCTCACATTGTATCACCAGCACATACTGTAACATCCTGCTCACATTGTATCACCTGCACATACTGTAACATCCTGCTCACATTGTATCACCTGCACATACTGTAACATCCTGCTCACATTGTATCACCTGCACATACTGTAACATCCTGCTCACATTGTATCACCTGCACATACTGTAACATCCTGCTCACATTGTATCACCTGCACATACTGTAACATCCTGCTCACATTGTATTACTTTTCCTAGCTTTGTGTCATCTGCAAACACTGATACATGACTTTCAATGCCTATCTCAAGGTCATTTATAAATAAATTGAATAGTATTGGTCCTATAACAGACCCCTGAGGGACACCGCTTACCACTGGTGTCCATCTTGAAAATGTACCATTTATGACCACTCTCTGTACCCTATCTTTTAGCCAGTTTTCTATCCAAGAACAAGTATTTTCATCTAGACCAATTTTTCTTAATTTAAATAGTAACCTTTTGTGTGGAAACTGAGGTTTTAGTTTACTTAAACTAATCTTGGAGATAAAGGTCTGATTCCAGCTCAGCAAAAGTCCGGTACTTATAATGTTTCTACATTCAGTGTGAAAAATGGACAGTTTTGGGGAAAATAGTTTATTCTCAGTCGTATAAAGGAGAAGACTGTTAAATTCTGTCCCGCCTCTCCCCCCTACAATCCATCCTGAACGCCTCCGCCAGGCTAATTCACCTCACCCGCCGCTCTGTCTCTGCCGCTCCCCTCTGCGAGTCCCTTCACTGGCTCCCCATCCACTGCAGAATTAAGTTCAAAATCCTTATCCTTACCTACAAAACCCTCACTAACTCAGCGCCCCACTACCTGTCCTCACTAATCACCAAATACACCCCAGCCCGCTCCCTAAGGTCAAACAGTGACCTGCGCCTAGCTTCTCACCGCATCACCTCTTCCCATGATAGACTGCAGGATTTCTCACGCGCAGCCCCCACTCTCTGGAACGCTCTCCCTCGTACTGTCAGACTTTCCCCTAACTTCTCTTCCTTCAAACGCTCCCTTAAAACGTTCCTATTTAGGGAAGCCTACCACCCAACTCACTGACGCAACCATCAATCACTCTCACCTTACAGTCCTCTCCTCCTGTTTCCAACCCCAACCCTCCTAGATTGTGAGTTCCTACGGGAATAGGGCCCTCATCTCCTCCTGTACTGTTTGTCAAATGTTGTTCAATGTATTGTAACCCTGTCTATACTGTGCTTATTGTACAGCGCTGCGGAATATGCTGGCGCTTTATAAATAAAGAATAATAATAATAATAATAATTCAGATTGATGAAAGTGCCGAACCTGAGCGTTTGACTTACTGAGGGATAACTAGAAAGGGTTAAATTCTTTTCTCAGGGGCAACGGGCGTGAGTTATTTTATATGCAAATAAGGAGTCATGTGATCACGATGTCCTGAGATGCAATTTAAAACGGTATTCAAGCCTTTTATCTCCATTTTCTCTGTTTTGGTGATAACATCGTGAAATAAAAGGGAATCATCAGATGATGTTTTATTGAATCAGAGACACGATTTACTCCGTGGAAAGGTGATTAGCCTCATAGCGTCGCTGTCCCCTCGTTTATCAGGGGGGGACGTCTAGTAATTAGCCTCATAGTGTCGCTGTCCTGACGTTTATCAGGGGAGGCACCGGTAATTAGTCTTGTAGCGCCGCTGTCCCCTCGTTTATCAGGGGAGGTGCCCAGTAATTAGCATTGATGCACCGCTGTCCCTTATCAGGGGGAGGCACCTCGTAATTAACCTCATAGCGCCGCTGTCCCCTCGTTTATCAGGGGGATGTCCAGTTATTAGCCTCGTAGCGCCGCTGTCCCCTCGTTTATCAGCGGGAGGCACCTGGTAATTAGCCTCATAGCGCCGCCGTCTCCTCATTTATCAGGGGAGGCGTGTAGCGGAACGGGTGTTGTCCGCCTGCGGGTGTGCTCCTATCTGCTCCTCCCACTGCGCTTACCGCCGACCCGACTACCGAGTGTCACGGCACTCGGCGTCTCGAGCGGCCTGGGATGACCCTGGGGAAGGGTTGGTGGGCTGTGGAGGGGACCCCGGGGCGAGATCAGCCTGACCACTGAGTGACACGGCACTCAGCGTCTCGAGCGGCTGATCTACGGACCTTGGTGCGGTTCGGATCGGGTGTGGAGCGGCCGTTCGGGTGGGAAACGTTTCGTCCGGGGAGCCGTTCGGATGGGAAACGTTTCAAATTTCCCTCGGATATGCAGCGCTTCGGTATATCGATGCGCGGCAGACGCGCCGCGGCTTCGGATCTGGAAACGGCAGCGCAGCGTGATCGATCGTTCGGCACGGTCGAAGCCCGTACGATGCACCTCTGTTCTGATCCGGGGTGCAGACACAGGGTGATCGGTTCATATCTCGGGATGCCGCACTCTGGAGACCGCGCGGGATCTCAGCAATACGGCCGAAAATAAAGGACACCAGGCGGAGCTGTATGCACTAGATAATCTGCTTTATTTTTACACTTCACATATATTTATAAACATTGGGACAGCAAGAAAACAATAGGATCCCTGCCCGCCCCCACAAGCCTCATTGGCCCTCGCTGGAAGGAGGCACCGGGCCCCGATTCGTATTGGCGGTTACGAATCGGGGTGTTGCCGATTCGCAACCGGATGGTCCGAATCGGCCATTTTACGATTCGACCGGATGGTCCGAATCGGCCATTTTATGATCCGATCAATTCGACCGGATCCACGAGGCACTGGGAAATGGCGGCGAGCAAGGCACACAAAGGGGGTTTACACACATTTCACAATACACATATTTTATTACACCACACAACGAAACCACATCTAATAAAACAACACACGGAGTTCCGCTGGTGCAACGGCACCTAGGAGTCTAGAGGGATCGAAACGTCACAAAGGACCGTCCCTGGCTGAGGGTGCTGGGCCATTCCGTGACAAGGGGAGGCGCATGGTAATTAGCCTCATAGCACCGCTGTCCTGACGTTTATCAGGGGAGGCGCCTGGTAATTAGTCTTGTAGCGCCACTGTCCCCTCATTTATCAGCGGGAGGCACCTGGTAATTAGCCTCATAGCGCCGCAGTCTCCTCGTTTATCAGGGGGGACGTCCAGTTCTTAGCCTCGTAGCGCCGCTGTCCCCTCGTTTATAAGGGAGGCACCTGGTAATTAGGCTCATAGCGCTGCTGTCCCCTTATTTATCAGGGGGAGGCACCCGTTAATTAGCCTCATAGCGCTGCTGTACCCTCATTTATCAGGGGGAGGCACCCGGTAATTAGCCTCATAGCGCTGCTGTCCCCTCATTTATCAGGGGGAGGCACCCGGTAATTAGCCTCATAGCGCCGCTGTCCCCTCATTTATCAGGGGGAGGCACCCGTTAATTAGCCTCATAGCGCCGCTGTACCCTCATTTATCAGGGGGAGGCACCTGGTAATTAGCCTCATAGCGCTGCTGTCCCCTCATTTATCAGGGGGATGCACCTGGTAATTAGCCTCATAGCGCTGCTGTACCCTCATTTATCAGGGGGAGGCACCTGGTAATTAGCCTCATAGCGCTGCTGTACCCTCATTTATCAGGGGGAGGCACCCGTTAATTAGCCTCATAGCGCTGCTGTCCCCTCGTTTATCAGGGGGAGACGTCCAGTTATTAGCCTCGTAGCGCGGCTGTCCCCTCGTTTATCAGGGGGGACGTCCAGTTATTAGCCTCGTAGCGCCGCTGTCCCCTCGTTTATAAGGGGAGGCACCTGGTAATTTGCCTCGTAGCGCCGCTGTCCCCTCGTTTATAAGGGGAGGCACCTGGTAATTAGCCTCATAGCGTCGCTGTCCCCTTATTTATCAGGGGGATGCACCCGTTAATTAGCCTCATAGCGCTGCTGTCCCCTCATTTATCAGGGGGAGGCACCTGGTAATTAGCCTCATAGCGCCGCTGTCCCCTCGTTTATCAGGGGGGGACATCCAGTAATTAGCCTCAATGCGCCGCTGTCCCTTATTAGGGGGAGGCACCTGGTAATTAGCCTCATAGCGTCGCTGTCCCCTCGTTTATAAGGGGAGGCACCTGGTAATTAGCCTCATAGCGTCGCTGTCCCCTCGTTTATAAGGGGAGGCACCTGGTAATTTGCCTCATAGCGTCGCTGTCCCCTCATTTATCAGGGGGGTGTCATGAGACTGACGTTGCGCTCCTCGCATCAACCACGACTTTTATTTCCGTGGCGAAAACGCCAAAAGACATAGACATAGACATTTGCTTTGGAGAAGTCCTTATGTTCATTTATATTGTGTGGGTTTAAATGTATTGTTGTCGCGGAACTCCTTGCACAGAGACTGTGTACTGTATTAACCCCTTGCTCAGAGACTGTGTACTGTATTAACCCCTTGCTCAGAGACTGTGTACTGTATTAACCCCTTGCTCAGAGACTGTGTACTGTATTAACCCCTTGCTCAGAGACTGTGTACTGTATTAACCCCTTGCTCAGAGACTGTGTACTGTATTAACCCCTTGCACAGAGACTGTGTACTGTATTAACCCCTTGCACAGAGACTGTGTACTGTATTAACCCCTTGCACAGAGACTGTGGACTGTATTAAGCCCTTGCTCAGAGACTGTGTACTGTATTAACCCCTTGCACAGAGACTGTGTACTGTATTAACCCCTTGCTCAGAGACTGTGTACTGTATTAACCCCTTGCACAGAGACTGTGTACTGTATTAACCCCTTGCTCAGAGACTGTGTACTGTATTAACCCCTTGCTCAGAGACTGTGTACTGTATTAACCCCTTGCTCAGAGACTGTGTACTGTATTAACCCCTTGCACAGAGACTGTGGACTGTATTAACCCCTTGCTCAGAGACTGTGTACTGTATTAACCCCTTGCACAGAGACTGTGGACTGTATTAACCCCTTGCTCAGAGACTGTGGACTGTATTAACCCCTTGCTCAGAGACTGTGTACTGTATTAACTCCTTGCACAGAGACTGTGTACTGTATTAACCCCTTGCTCAGAGACTGTGTACTGTATTAACCCCTTGCACAGAGACTGTGGACTGTATTAACCCCTTGCACAGAGACTGTGTACTGTATTAACCCCTCGCTCCTCTGCTATTCCCCTCAGTTAAGCTATTTGTCTGTTAGTGTTAAAGGGGTGTTTTTGTGACTCCCCCCCCCCATATCAGCACGTAATCAAAATGCCTGTAAGCCTGTCCCTTATGCTCACTGTGTTATCCGACACCAGGGTTAACCTGGGATTGAAAGCATGAGCTGGGTTTGAAACCCCAGCCAATCACCATCCAAGGAGCTTAAGCAGCCCTGACCATGCGGCATCCAAGGGGGATATCTACTATATGCTGCCATTCGTGCCCCTACCCCCAGATCTGGGTGCTTTTTGGACTGTGACACCCTAGGGACTCGAGCTATCAAACGGTACCCCTGGATCGTCGCTGCTCCCCTGGATTCCCCCCGAAACAAAGACCTGTGCTCTGTATGACTGCAGTTAATTATAAGGCACCACCATGTACCGTAGCGCTGTACAATGGGAAAGACAGGATAACCAATATACATGCAAGTTAAACACATAGAACAGTACTAGAAAAGCCCCTGCTCAAGAGCTTGCACTCTGAGAGGACCTGATGGGGAACTGCTGAATGACGGTGCCGTAATGTCTGGGGGCGGGAATGTTAACTGTTATCTGATTCTGAACCAAATAAAAGCCGGCCATGTGAAATGGCCAGTGTGTATCCTGTGATGAACATACAGCCTGCCTGGTGTCTGTCTCAACTACGCTACAGCTATAATCACTCTCAGAAGGCACAGAGCGGCATTCTGGAAATGCAAAGAGGTTCCAAGGCAGGAGTTCAGAACAAGCGGGTCTGGAGCTGCGGATCAGGCTGCTCGAAGCACTGAGTTCTGAGCAACTCAGAGGCCGGGCTGATCCTGGTAAGGGGGTGTCTGGAGAGCCAGGACAGACGGGAAGAGACGGCGTCCCATCACATTAGCCTCTTGGTGCCGCTGTCCCCTTGTTTATCCGGGGGGCACCAGGTAATTAGAATCTTGGTGCCAATGTCCCCTTGTTTATCAGGGGGGCACCAGGTAATTAGCCCCGTAGTGACGCTGTCCCCTTGTTTATCAGGGGGGCACCAGGTAATTAGCCCCGTAGTGACGCTGTCCCCTTGTTTATCAGGGGGGCACCAGGTAATTAGAATCTTGGTACCAATGTCCCCTTGTTTATCAGGGGGGCACCAGGTAATTAGCCCCGTAGTGACGCTGTCCCCTTGTTTATCAGAGGGGGCACCAGTTAATTAGCCTCATAGAACCGCTGTCCCCTTGTTTATCAGGGGGGCACCAGGTAATTAGCCCCGTAGTGACGCTGTCCCCTTGTTTATCAGGGGGGCACCAGGTAATTAGCCTCGTAGTGACACTTTCCCCTTGTTTATCAGGGGGGCACCAGGTAATTAGTAGGGATGAGCCGAACACTCCCCGAGTTCGGTTCGGGGCCCGAACCCGGACTTCCCAAATGTTCGGTTCCGAACCCGAACCCGAACTCGAACTCAATACAAGTCAATGGGGCTGAAAATTCGGTTTTTAGAGTGCCCTCCAAGAGGGCATATATGCTAGATATTTGCCATAAAAGGTGTATCGGGGTCCAGGTAGTGCCCTGGGGGACAGGAAAACAAGGTCAAAAAGTAAAAAAAAGTTTTAAAGGGACAGTGAGTTTTTCCATGAAATAAGGGTTAAAAATAAAAAACGAAAAATTCCTTCAAATATCGTGCCTAGGAGGTCTCCATAACCTGCCCGTGAAGTGGTGGATTTCTAGGATGTATAGAAACATTAAAAACAAAAAAATTACGTTTCAAATGACGGTAAATGCTTTTCCTTTAATCTATCCATAAACCAACTGCTTGGGGCGCAGTCTGTATCAAAAGAGGAGACATTTTCGTACACGCAGAAAAAGTTTACTGATTTTTTGGGCTAAATTATTGTGAAACTTATGCAGGCTTTGGATGAAAGTAACAATAGGTGCTTTAAAAATTGGTCCTTTAGCGTCGGCAACAGTGCCGTCACACCGTAACCCCTCTGAGGATATGAATCTGACACAGGCGTCAGTGGCAGTGCACCCAAAATATTGTGCTTTTGGTGCCAGGCCTGCAAGTACTATCATACAGTAACCCCTCTGTGGTATTGTGGAAGAATGCAGGGGTGAACCTTGCGGTCCTATATTGAAAAGTTTTTTATCTGGTAATGGGCGTCAGTGCACCAGATATTGTGCCTTTGGTGCCAGGCTAGCAAGTATTATCATACAGTAACACCTCTGTGGTATTGTTGGAAGAATGCAGGGGTGGACCATGCGGTCCTATATTGAAAAGATATGATTCTGGTAATGGGCATCCGTGCACCCAGATATTGTGCCTTTGGTGCCAGGCTAGCAAGTATCATCATACAGTAACCCCTCTGTGGTATTGTGGAAGAATGCAGGGGTGGACCATGTGGTCCTATATTGAAAAGATATGATTCTGGTCAAGGCGTCAGTGCACCCAGATATTGTGCCTTTGGTGCCAGGCTAGCAAGTATCATCATACAGTAACCCCTCTGTGGTATTGTGGAAGAGTGCAGGGTTGGACCCTGCTGTTCAAAAAATTAAAATGATATAAATCTGGCACAGACGTCAGTGCAGCCAAATATTGTGCCTTTCATGGCAGCAAGTGCATTCACACCGTAACTCTTTTGTGGTATTGTGGAAGAGTTCAGTGCTGGAGGTTTTGTGCATGCAGAAGACATCCCCGATCTATTCCGTTACTTCAGCATCAGGGGATTGATAGCTGCTGATCCAGGACTGATTCATTTTTTATAAATGTCAGCTGGTCTACAGAGTCGGTGGACAGACGCACTCTTTTATCTGTGACAAAACCTCCAGCGGCACTGAACGTCCTTTCGGAAAGCACGCTAGATGAAGGGCAAACTAGTAGCTGCATAGCATATTGGCTAAGTTCTGGCCAGTGATCCAATCTCAACACCCAGTAAGCCAGTGGATCATCTGCTGGAAAGGTATCAAGGTCTGCCCTTGCCCCTAGGTAGTCCTGCACCATACGGTGAAGACGCTGGCAATGGGTGCCTACATTTGACGTCCCTGGGCGTCGAGGACTAAAAAAAATTAAAAATGCATCAGTAAAGCGGCCCTGGCCTTCACCACTATTCCTCTGATCACCCGCAGCCTCAGAAGCACGTGTGTCAGCACTTGGTAATCTAACAGTGCCTGGAAAGGTGTTACACAAGTGTCGCTTTAGAGCGTCCTCAAGTTTTTTCATCCTGTGCTCCCTCTGTGCTGGCAGGGTGAGCTCTGCAACTTTCCCCTTGTATCGTGGATCAAGAAGGGTTGCCAACCAGTAATGATCCCTCTCCTTCATAGCACGAATCCTGGGGTCCTTTAGCAGGCTTTGCATCATTAGGGAGCCCATGCAGCGTAGGTTGGAGGTGGCATCAGCTTCCGAGTCTTCCTGGTCAATGAGGATGACCATATCGTGCACTTCTCCTCCCAGCCACGCACTAGCCCTTCTGTTTCTGGGCACACGAAACCCTCCCTTGAGGAATCCCCACCTTCAATGCCCCACTACTTAAATATTCTGCCTCCTCCTCCTCCTCCTCATCCTCCTCCTGTCTGATCTGAGTAGGACCCGCTGGAATGCTGTCTGCGGAAAGACTGGGGCCTTGAGAGCTAGGGAAGGCCTCCTCTTCCTCCCGCTGCTCTGCCTCTAGAGCCACATCTATAATTCCCCGCAGAGTGTGCTCCAGCAGGAACACTAAAGGAATTGTGTCACTGATGCATGCACTGTCCCTGCTCATCATCCTCGTTGCCTCCTCAAATGGTGACAGTACAGTGCATGCATCCATGATCATCAGCCACTGCGGGGGGGAAAAAAAAACAAGTTGACCTGAACCTGTCCTTGTGCCATACTCACACAGGTACTCGTTGATGGCCCTCTGCTGCTTGTGCAGACGCTGCAGCATTGCTAATGTCGAGTTCCACCTGGTGGGCATGTCACAGATCAGACGGTTTGTGCGAAGGTGGAATTCTCTTTGAATTTCCCCCAGGCGAACGCTTGCTGGAAATGACCGTCTGAAGTGGCTGCAGACTTTTCTGGCCTGGATGAGAAGCTCTGGCAGCCCTGGGTACTTGGTTAGGAAACGCTGTACTACCAGATTTATGACGTGTGCTAGGCATGGTACATGCGTCAATTTACCCTTGCGTAGGGTGGAGAGAAGGTTGCTGCCATTATCGCAGATGATCATTCCCAGCTCAAGCTGGCGTGGTGTTAACCATCTCTGCACCTGCCCCTGCAGAGCTGACAGAATTTCTGGCCCGGTGTGGCTCCTGTCCCCTAAACAAACCAGCTCAAGCACAGTATGGCATCTTTTTGCTTGAGCCATTGCGTAGACCCTGTCAGGCGTCGGTTTAACTGCCACTTTGCCAGAGACAGAGAAGGAGGAGGAGGAGGAAGAGGGAGAGGTGGTGGAGCAGAAAGACCTCATACAAGCAGCTTTCTGGAGGCGTGGTGGATGAACAAGCTCCAGCACAGAGCCCCGTCTTGGATCCCTCCCAGCTGCAATCAGAGTTACCCAGTGTGCCGTGAAGGAAATGTAACGACCCTGTCCATGCTTGCTGGACCACGTGTCTAAAGTCACATGCACCTTGCTGCTGACTGTCTTTCCCAATGACTGGATAACATTGTCTTCCACGTGCTGGTATAGTGCTGGAATGGCCTTGCATGAAAAGTAATGGCGTTTTGGAACCTGCCACTGTGGTACAGCTTATTCAGCAAATTCACAGAAGGGAGCAGAGTCCACCAGCTGGAAAGCCAGCAGCTGCAATGCGAGTAATTTTGCTAAGCTGGCATTTAGACGCTGTGCTTGGGGATGGTTGGGACTATATTTTTTCTTTCGCTGCAGCAGCTGTGGCAACGTAATCTGACTGCGTAAATCTTCAACTGCTGGGATGATGTCACATTGTGAGGAAGGAGCTGGTACATCCCTTACTGTAGAATCATCCCTGTCGGTGAAGGTTGTAGGCAATGACATGGCAGGACATACAGTGGGGGTAGAGACAGATGAGGAGGAGGAGGAGGACCTACGCAAAGTTTTGCGCCAACGGGATGTGTGGCAGTTGTTCATATGTCGCCTCAAGCACGTGGTACCCAAGTGCCCGGTATCTTTCCCACGCTTAAGCCTCATCTGACATAGATTACAAATAGCAACGCTGCGCTCTGCTGCACATTTCTTAAAGAACTCCCAGACAACAGAGTTCCTGCGTGTGTTCTTTGAGACAACAGCGCTCTGCACCGGAGCAGCTCTGACATGTGATGCCTTGGACTGGCTAGTGCTACGGTTGGTCACAGAGGATGTTGTGCCTCGTGTTTGCTGTGCCTCCTCCTCCTCCTCTTCCTCACTTAATTCCTCTGTTCGATCAGGCACCCAGGTGGAGTCAGTGACCTCATCATCATTGTCATCATCACCCCTGTCACGGAATGGCCCAGCACCCTCAGCCAGGGGCGGTCGTTTGGGACGGTTCGGTCCCTCCAGACTCTTAGGTGCCGTTGCACCAGCGGAATTCCGTATGTTATTTTATTTAGATGTGGTTTCATTTGCGTGGTGTAATAAAAGTGTCCCCGCATGTGTATTGTGAAATGTGTGTATCCCATTGTGTGCCTTGCTCGCCGCCATTTTCCCAGCGCCTCGTGGATCCGGTCGAATCGATCGAATCGTAAAATGGCCGATTCGGACCATCCGGTTGCGAATCGGCAACACCCCGATTCGTAACCGCCAATACGAATCGGGACCCGGGTGCCTCCTTCCAGCGGGGGCCAATGAGGCTTGTGGGGGCGGGCAGGGATTCCCATTGTTTTCTTGCTGTCCAAATGTTTATAAATATATGTGATGTGTAAAAAATAAACAGTTGATCCAGTACATACAGCTCCGTCTGGTGTCCTTTACTGACGTCTATACCGCTGAGATCCCGCGTGGTCTTCAGGGTACGTTATCCACGATCGAGGTACGATCCGACCACCCTGTGTCTGCATCCCGAATCAGAGCAGAGGTGCATCGGACGGGCTTCGACCAGATCGAACGAACGGCTACGCTTCGATCCCGTTCGCCGATCCGAAACCGCGGCGCGTCTACCGCGCTTCGGTACATCGAGTGCTACATACGATCGACGGAGATCCGATTAAGAATCGAAAGAGTTCCGAACACCACCCGAAGGAAGTACGATTCCTTCATCCGAACGGCCGTTCCGTAACCGATCCATTCTCCAACAAGGTCAGTAGGCCAGCTGCTCGAGACGCCGAGTGCCGTGTCACTTGGTGGTCGGGCTGGTCTCACTCAGGGGTCCCCTTCCACGGCCCGCCAACCCCTCCCCAGGGTCACTCCAGGTCGCACGAGACGCCGAGTGCCGTGTCACTCGGTAGTCGGGCCGGCGGGTAAGCGCAGTGGGGGGAGCAGATTGGAGCACACCCGCAGGCGGACAACACTCATTCCACCACAACATGAACTTTGTGCTTTGTGCTAATCTGTTGTAGTGAGTAAAGGCTGCGAGTAAGTGTCTCCCTGAGAGTGTGGACATTCCTCATCAGGAAGAGTTTGTCTCACTGCCACCGACAGCAGATATGGAACGCGGACATGGGAAGCGAGCATAATGCAACCATATGGCCGTGGCACTACCCGTGGGTGAAATTTGAAATGTATTGATCCTCCCCCAAAAATTTCTGGAGAATATATCATCCGAGCTGGTCCCTGGTTACCGAGCTGATTCTCCAAAACGCCTAATTTAATGAGCCCTGTGGGTATTTGTATACGTATATATGTAAATGTCTGAGACGGCAAGTATTGTTACTGTGCATTGGAAATCAATCAGGGATCAGACCCAGGGGGAACATGTGGAAATGCAGCTTCTTCACTATTTTTAGCCAGGAATCACGTTCTCTTTTGACCCATGCACTAAGAAGCTTTTATTAGGTTCCAATCATAGATTTCATTACTTACGTTAAAATGCATGTATTATAATTATCCTTAGGATTCCCTAAAAGCCCACCCTTAGGTTTAAACATTGATATAAAATGTGCACGTGGAGTGGTGAGTCAAGTGCAACATGTCAAGGATTATTTGAGGAGCAGGAATCTTGGAGAGTTCCGTTCCCACACTTCTATTTTTAGGCTAATGCCCTGAAATCAGTAATAATGTACAGACCACATACAGGCACCATAACCTTAAAAATGGTCACTGTTGCTTTGGCAATTCCAGGCAGTGGAAACCCTCTAAGTAGTGACAGAGCTCCGGCCGTCTGATACAGTTACTGCGCCTTTTACCAGGTCCTCGTAGCACAACATGAAGCACAGTGAATCGAATGAGATCTACATCTTGGAAACTCATTAAAGATGCCCATGGTGAGGGAGCGCAGATAAGGGAAAATGTATGCTGGGCCATAACTGGGAGAAGAACGGAGTGGTCATGGGCCAAGCAGTGCTTTGACATAGTAAATCTTAAAAGGGACACTCTGGGCATCAGGACTGTTTAATGGCATTTGATCTGCTGATCCACTTCCTGGATTTAGGTCAGGAATGCACTTGCATTGAGAGACTTCGGATTGACTGGAGACTGGAACGAGCGCTCAGACCCCTCAAAGCCGCAGCTTGAACAGAAGGAGAGGAAGGAGTACAAGTGAGCGCGCGAGCCTCGGCACCAAGATGGGGGTGAGTATTAAACTCCAGGGGAGGGGTTCATATTTATGCCTTCCTCAGGATGTCCCTTTAAATCCACAGCCAAATTCACCATTCATGTGCCAGAATAAAAGAAGAAAAGGAAAGCGGAATAAGAAGCGTGGAGTAATGCTACAGAAAGAGCTTTGCTTTTCACCTCTCAACATCTTTTTTATCATATTGTGGCAGAGAAATGAATAGAAACATAAAAAGTCTCCCCTTTTTAGCTGCAGAGCTTCAAGGCTACAGCAGAAGAAATAAAATGAGCACATCAAAGGGGAGACGAGTGTGTTGCAATTATTTCCTCTCCTTATCCGCGCTGAAAGCACCGGCCAAATCTGTCAGAAGACTTTATTGAGTAGCAGGTTTCTTGCAGATAAAAAAAAGGACATGAAATTGTGTGTTGCGAGCGTGTAATGAGACGGGAGGCTGTGGCGGCGGCTGCTGGAGGGCTTTCCGAGCTCATTGCAGAAAGTTTCCAGTCTGCCGGTCATCGTACCTGCCAGGACGTGCTAAGGAAAAGGCCGAGCACCTGACGGGAGAGTTTAATAAAAAGACCAATGGTAACTGGGCTGCCATCGGAAATCTTGGTGCCCCTTACTCCACCACTGGTTGGGCCACCTTAGCTCAGTTGTCCATTTCTGTAAAGTAATTAACAAGAAACATTTAAACCTGCTGTTTCACCTGCTCTCAGGTGAGGCGCTATCTCTACCTGAGAGAAATTGAGGTAGAAATAGTGGCTCACCTGGTTTCAGTTGAACCAGCATGTTTATATATCTTAGGGTTAACCCCTGATTCTCCTGTGACTGCTAATTGCTATGAATTCTTTCTCTCAATTTACATTGCGTAGCGCTACCTTTAAGTACTAGTTCTTCTAACAAGAAACATTTTGCTCATCTTCTAGTTAT
>RXON01003177.1:0-16101 GCA_009667805.1 Leptobrachium leishanense
GATATGAATACACAACCTGTGCAACGTGACACAACCTGTGTGCGATATGAATACACAACCTGTGCAACGTGACACAACCTGTGTGCGATATGAATACACAACCTGTGCAACATAACACAACCTGTGTGCGATATGAATACACAACCTGTGCAACATAACACAACCTGTGTGCGATATGAATACACAACCTGTGCAACGTGACACAACCTGTGTGCGATATGAATACACAACCTGTGCAACGTGACACAACCTGTGTGCGATATGAATACACAACCTGTGCAACGTGACACAACCTGTGTGCGATATGAATACACAACATGTGCAACGTGACACAACCTGTGTGCGATATGAATACACAACCTGTGCAACATGACACAACCTGTGTGCGATATGAATACACAACATGTGCAACGTGACACAACCTGTGTGCGATATGAATACACAACATGTGCAACGTGACACAACCTGTGTGCGATATGAATACAACACGTGTGCAATGTGACACAACCTGTGTGCGATATGAATACAACACCTGTGCAACGTGACACAACCTGTGTGCGATATGAATACACAACCTGTGCAATGTGACACAACCTGTGTGCGATATGAATACACAACCTGTGCAATGTGACACAACCTGTGTGCGATATGAATACACAACCTGTGCAATGTGACACAACCTATCAGGGTTATTCAGAAAGAGCCAAACTGCCCCGAAATTGCACCAAACAGTGAGATTCCCCGTAAGGTGACATTTCTCGGCCATTCGGCTATTCAGAAAGCAGACAGTTTGCCAAATACTGGTGAATTGCCAGTGAAATACGGTGCCTGTTTGGCGGCAGTGAAATACGGTGCCTGTTTGGCGGCAGTGAAATACGGTGCCTGTTCGGTAGCAGTGAAATACGGTGCCTGTTCGGTGGCAGTGAAATACGGTGCCTGTTCGGTGGCATTGAAATACGGTGCCTGTTCGGTAGCAGTGAAATACGGTGCCTGTTCGGCAGCAGTGAAATACAGTGCGTATTCGGCGGCAGTGAAATACAGTGCGTATTCGGCGGCAGTGAAATCCCCCATAGAGAAGCAATCTTTAATCTATTCACATTGAACAGCAGAGAAATGTCAGTGAAATGCCGTAGTCTTAGATTAGAGGGCCAAAGGTTTAAAAGTAACATCAGGAAGCATTATTTACTGAGAGGGTGGTGGATACATGGAACAGTCTTCCAGTAGAAGTGGTAGAGGCCAAAACAGTAATTGAATTTAAGCAGGCATGGGATAGGCATAAGGCTATCCTAAACAAAAGATAAATCCAGGTAAAGTATCCATGTAATTGGGCGACTAGATGGGCCGAAAGGTTCTTATCTGCCGACATCTTTCTATGTTTCTATGAAAATACTACAAGTACAGCAAAACATCCATATACGTTTAGATAACAAGTATATAAATATGCATATATAACTATATATTGAAAACACAAAGTACATAAGACGTGTTTAAATATAATAATGGAAATTTGCTGCTAGATACCCATCTCATCGGCGAGCAGCAAAGAAAAGAGGAGGAGCCAAAGGTTACCAGGGAATTTATGGAGCGGTCTAACAGACGATTGGACAGCAGGGAGCTGGACTGTACCATTACCTGCTATTGTTATATGTATTGTTAAACTGTATTTTTCTCTCTAAATACTTTTGTTGTTGTATTTGAGAGATTGTTCTTTGCTGCTATCGGCTTAAGTAAAGAAAAGATAGCATAATACTCACCTCCGTGTCTTTATTATAATTATGATTCCCCGTCATGATAATAGGGGAATCTGGGAATTCCAGCGGTGATTTACGTGCGTTAACGTTTAACGCTTGGCGCACAAATACACGAGTTGCATGTAGTTTTTTTTTTTACCCTTGTTCGGTGGCTTGTCGGCTGTTTCCGGTGGCTGGTCATCGCGCCATTCAGCAGGTTGCCGGCTTTTTATGGGTCAATTCGTCAGTTTTTACAGATCAATTCAGTGGTCTTGCGGTGGCATTTTGATTAATTCGGCGGGTATTCCTGCACTTCAGGTACCGTGCAGTGAACCGAACTCGCCAATCTGTGGGGAACGAGAGAGCACCGAATGTTGGTGACATTTCAGTGCTCTCTAAATAACCATATATACTTCATAATGGCTGCTCCTCTCATACACCCCCCCCGGCGGGCTTATCCTCCTCACCCGCACCACTCCTCACATACACCCCCCCCGACGATGTTATCCTCCTCACCCGACGCTCCTCACATACCTCCTCTCTCTGCCAGGCTTGTATTTCACACCTGCTGCTCCTCACATACCCCCCTCTGCCAGACTTATATTTCACATCTGCCGCTCCTCACATACCCCCCTCTGCCAGGCTTATATATTTCACATCTGCCGCTCCTCACTTACCTACCCCCTCTGCCAGGCTTATATTTCACACCTGCTGCTCCTCACATACCCCCCTCTGCCAGGCTTATATTTCACACCCGCTGCACCTCACATAACTCCCCCTCTGCCAGGTTTATATTCAACAACCGCCGCTCCTCACATACCTCCCCTCTCTGCCAGGCTTATATTTCACACCCGCCGCTCCTCACATACCTCCCCCCTCTGCCAGGCTTATATTTCACACCCGCCGCTCCTCACATACCTCCCCCCTCTGCCAGGCTTATATTTCACACCTGCCGCTCCTCACATACCTTACCTCTGCCAGGCTTATATTTCACACCCTCCGATCCTCACATACCTCCCCCTCTGCAAAGCTTATATTTCACAACCGCCCCTCCTCACATACCCCCCTCTGCAAGGCTTACATTTCACTCCCGCCGCTCGTCACATACCTCCCCCTCTGTCAGGCTTATATTTCACAACCTCCGCTCCTCACATACCTCCTCCTCTGCCAGGCTTATATTTCACACCCGCCGCTCCTCACATACCCCCTCCTCTGCTAGGCTTATATTTCACACCCGCCGCTCCTCACATACCTCCGCCTCTGTCAGGCTTATATTTCACACCAGCCGCTCCTCACATACCTCCTCCTCTACAAAGCTTATATTTCATACCCGCCGCTCCTCACATACCTCCTCCTCTGCCAGGCTTATATTTCACACCCGCCCCTCCTCACATACCTCCTCCTCTGCCAGGCTTATATTTCACACCTGCCGCTCCTCACATACCTCTCTCTCCCAGGCTTATATTTTCACACCCACCGCTCCTCACATACCCCCCGCGAGGTTAATATTTCACACCCGCCGCTCCTCACATACCCCACCTCTGCCAGGCTTATATATCATACCCGCCGCTCCTCACATACCTCCTCCTCTGCCAGGCTTATATTTCATACCCGCCGCTCCTCACATACCCCCCCTCTGCCAGGCTTATATTTCATACCCGCCGCTCCTCACAAACCCCCCCCCCCGCGAGGTTTATATTTCACACCCGCCGCTCCTCACATACCCCACCTCTGCCAGGCTTATATTTCACACCCGCCGCTCCTCACATACCTCCTCCTCTGCCAGGCTTATATTTCATACCCGCCGCTCCTCACATACCCCCCTCTGCCAGGCTTATATTCCAACACCCGCCGCTCCTCACATCCCCCCGCTGCGAGGTTTATATTTCACCCGGCCGCTCCACATACCCCACCTCTGCCAGGCTTATATTTTCACACCCGCCGCTCCTCACATACCTCCCCCCTGCGAGGTTTATATTTCACACCCGCCGTCTCACATATCTCCTCCTCTGCCAGGCTTATATTCACACACCGCCGCTCCTCACATACCCCACCTCTGCCAGGCTTATATTTCATACGCCGCCGCAGACTCACCCACCATACCCCCCCTCTGCTAGGCTTATATTTTACACTGCCCGCTCCTCACATACTCCTCCTCTGCCAGGCTTATATTTCACACCCGCCGCTCCTCACATACCCCCCCTCTGCTAGGCTTATATTTCACACCCGCCGCTCCTCACATACCTCCGCCTCTGTCAGGCTTATATTTCACACCCGCCGCTCCTCACATACCTCCTCCTCTGCAAAGCTTATATTTCATACCCGCCGCTCCTCACATACCTCCTCCTCTGCCAGGCTTATATTTCACACCCGCCGCTCCTCACATACCCCACCTCTGCCAGGCTTATATTTCACACCCGCCCCTCCTCACATACCTCCTCCTCTGCCAGCTTATATTTCATACCGCGCCCTCACATTACCCACCTCTGCCAGGCTTATATTTCACACCCGCCCCTCCTCACATACCTCCTCCTCTGCCAGGCTTATATTTCATACCCGCCGCTCCTCACATACCCCCCTCTGCCAGGCTTATATTTCATACCCGCCGCTCCTCACATACCCCCCCCCCCGTGAGGTTTATATTTCACACCCGCCGCTCCTCACATACCCCACCTCTGCCAGGCATATATTTCACACCCGCCGCTCCTTACATACCCCCCCTCTGCAAAGCTTATATTTCACACACCGCCGCTCCTCACATACCCCCCCTCTGCTAGGCTTATATTTCACACCCGCCGCTCCTCACATACCCCCCCCCCCGCGAGTTTATATTTCACACCCGCCTCCTCACACATACCCCCCTCTGCTAGGCTTATATTTCACACCCGCCGCTCCTCACATACCTCCTCCTCTGCCAGGCTTATATTTCACACCCGCCGCTCCTCACATACCCCCCCTCTGCTAGGCTTATATTTCACACCCGCCACTCCTCACATACCCCCCCTCTGCAAAGCTTATATTTCATACCCGCCGCTCCTCGCATACCCCCCCCCGCGAGGTTTATATTTCACACCCGCCGCTCCTCACATACCTCCTCCTCTGCCAGGCTTATATTTCACACGCGCCGCTCCTCACATACCTCCTCCTCTGCAAAGCTTATATTTCACACCCGCCGCTCCTCGCATACCCCCCCTCTGCTAGGCTTATATTTCACACCCGCCGCTCCTCACATCCCCCCCTCTGCAAAGCTTATATTTCATACCCGCCGCTCCTCGCATACCCCCCCCGCGAGGTTTATATTTCACACCCGCCGCTCCTCACATACCTCCTCCTCTGCCAGGCTTATATTTCACACCCGCCGCTCCTCACATACCCCCCCCCGCGAGGTTTATATTTCACACCCGCCGCTCCTCACATACCTCCTCCTCTGCCAGGCTTTTATTTCACACCCGCCGCTCCTCACATACCCCCCCCGCGAGGTTTATATTTCACACCCGCCGCTCCTCACATACCTCCTCCTCTGCCAGGCTTATATTTCACACCCGCCGCTCCTCACATACCCCCCCGCGAGGTTTATATTTCACACCCGCCGCTCCTCACATACCTCCTCCTCTGCCAGGCTTATATTTCACACCCGCCGCTCCTCACATACCCCCCCGCGAGGTTTATATTTCACACCCGCCGCTCCTCACATACCTCCTCTCTGCCAGGCTTATATTTCATACCCGCCGCTCCTCACATCCCCCCCCTCTGCCAGGCTTATATTTCATACCCGCCGCTCCTCACATACCCCCCCTCTGCCAGGCTTATATTTCATACCCGCCGCTCCTCACATACCTCCCCTCTGCCAGGCTTATATTTCATACCCGCCGCTCCTCACATACCCCCCCGTGAGGTTATATTTCACACCCGCCGCTCCTCACATACCCCACCTCTGCCAGGCATATATTTCACACCCGCCGCTCCTCACATACCTCCTCCCTGCAGGCTTATATTTCACACCCGCCGCTCCTCACATACCCCCCCTCTGCTAGGCTTATATTTCACACCCGCCGCTCCTCACATACCCCCCCTCTGCAAAGCTTATATTTCATACCCGCCGCTCCTCACATACCCCCCTCTGCAAAGCTTATATTTCACACCCGCCGCTCCTCACATACCCCACCTCTGCCAGGCTTATATTTCACACCCGCCGCTCCTCACATACCCCCCCCCCGCAGGTTATATTTCACACCCGCCGCTCCTCACATACCTCCTCCTGCCAGGCTTATATTTCACACCCGCCGCTCCTCACATACCTCCTCCTCTGCCAGGCTTATATTTCACACCCGCCGCTCCTCACATACCTCCTCCTCTGCCAGGCTTATATTTCACACCCGCCGCTCCTCACATACCTCCCCCCTCTCTGTCGGTTCCTCTATTGACTTCCTTTGCATTTCAGAAAGCTATTTTAATATACTGACATTCATATTCAAAGCTCTCAGAAACTTAACCCTTACTTTCATATCTTTCCTCCTTCACAATCCAGAAACATGCTCTAATTTTCCTACATTTTGGTTTTTCTGTGGGTTTTTACTGCTCCCAAATTGCTAGAAAGTTAATATTTCATGAGAATTGGGTTTGTATTAATTGGATGGAGGAAGCCATGCCCCATTTTACCTGGACCCAGGCCTTTTTTTCTGAAATGCAAAGGAAGTCAATAGAGGAACCACCAGAGAGGGGGGAAGTATGTGAGGAGCGGCGGGTGTGAAATCTAATGTGTGCTACTCTCTGCCGATCCTTCTTGACCTCTCTGCCGCCTTTGATACAGTTGACCACTCAATTATCCACAAGACACGGAGGCGAGTATTATGCTATCTTTTCTTTACTTAAGCCGATAGCAGCAAAGAACAATCTCTCAAATACCAAACAAAGTATTTAGAGAGAAAAAATACATTAAACAGTATATATACATAACAGATAACAATGGTACAGTCCAGTATAACAATGGTACAGTCCAACTCTTCAAATCCTCTGACAACCGATGGCTCCTCCTCTTTTCTTTGCTGCTCGCCGAGATGAGATGAGGATCAGCAGCAATAATTAATTATTAATTGTCTGACAGTTTTACTGTATTTTCGCTGTAACATTAAATATATACAGTATATAGTACAAATTTATCTTATGAATTGATATATATTTTATGCACATACACTTTGTATTTATGTTGGTTGTATTCATTACAGAGGCTAGGCTTCACAGCTATTTATCTCTCTTTGTATTTGGGGATGGTATAGTTTATTGCCCAGCTAAAAAGTTTTTTCCCCATTTCTGTGCGTTTTTGTCTATGCGGCGGCTCTTTATTATGTTTTGGTGCCTCCCCTGCATCTCCGTCATTCCGAGAGGCGCGGCTTCGCGCCACTGCCTGAGGTAAACGCTTGCGACGGTCCGCGCATGCGCGGTGTGTCGCGGCGAGTTACCTCAGGAGACCTACGGTTGAAATAAGCGGCTGTGAAACGGCGAGTTTTTTTCAGTAAACTTGATTAGCGATTATGGCCAATAATAAGGTACCAGTCACCCCAGGTACTTTAGTGCCTGTTCCCTTAAATTCTAACCCGGCAGATGCCTTTGTGGCTGCGCTGTCGGCGTTTTCTAATAAATTAGAGAATACTATGGTTAGGGTACTGGCAAATCATTCGGCCAGAAGGTCCTCCATTGTTTCCCCGGCGTCAGAAAAATTCCTATCCATTGATTCGCACCGGGATGAGGAGGTCCCTGGGACCTCAAATGAGGGAGGTGAGCAACTCCCTAAAAAATGCTCACATAAGAAACGTACTTATTCAAGTACACAATATGATTCTCCACAACATTCCACTGTGGTTAAAAAAAGGGGCCATTTAAAATCGGCCACCAAACGGAGATGGAAACGCGCAAAACGTGCAAAGGATACTGACAGCTCCTCTGATTATTCCACTGAGGAAGAGTTATCAGATCCTGAGGAGAGCTCTGACCCCGATTATGACCCAGAAGCTTCCTCTATAGAAACGGACACGGTGTCTTCACCTGAGTCCATTGAGGGAAACAAAACGGCTTTAGATCCGGTAGATGCTCTGGGGAACTCAATGTTCATTCCGGAACAGTTGAAACATCCACGCTCTTCAGAGTGGTCGCCAATTGAACATGTGGCTAAATACATTGAGCAACGGATACGTTTGCCCATGGATAAAAAGACCAGAAATAACCTGAGGGCTGAGTGTCCGGCCCCAACTTTGGCACATAAATTACATCTAGTACCGGAGTTAGATCCGAAGATCATAGACATACTCCAGGAGTCTAATTGGACTCCAAAGAGGGGAGTTGAGGCCACATTGAAGGTGTGCCACGACAAATTATTCGACCTTCTAGGTCCACTGGCCAAATTGATGGATTCTGTGGAAAGAGCTCTCCTCACGAATGAGAAACCAGACCTGTTTGAATACAGGGGCTGGATACAAAGATTGGTCTGTGTGTGTTTGGGAATCTGAACACGGCCATTTCAAGCGAGAGGAGACGTTCAATTCTCCTTAAGATCGATTCTAAAGTAGCTGCTCTGGCAACTAACGAGCCAGGTTCCAGCGCTGAAGGCATGCTTTTTGGAGAAGGGATCTTCAAAGAAATGTCTGATTACTCGGGATCTTTCTCGACAGTTGGCAAAGTCAAGGCCAACATAAGGAAAGCTTTCCCAAATAGGATTTTTTTGGCAGGGCCGGGAAAAACAGGGGTCGTTTTCCCAGCCGCAATCCATATTCCACCTCAAGAGGTGCTTTCAGATCCTCTTACCAAGAGGCCCCAAAAAAACCCCACCTTTTTTCCACAAAGATCCAGACTTTTCCGTCAACGCGGTTACAGAGGATCTAGGAGATCAGGATCCTTTGAGTATACCTTCACTCCAAGGTTTTTCCACAGGAGAGGTGGGGGGGGGGACATTAAATTTTTTCAATCAATGGCAAATAATCACATCGGATTCATGGGTTCTTCAGACAATTCAGGGTTTCAGGATAGAGTTCATTGCTCATCCCGTAAAGACTATACCTCCGGGAATAATGGTTATGCCCAAAAAATACAGAGTCATTACTTCACTGGAAGTAAAAAATCTTTTAAGAAAAAATGCAATAGAAGAGGTGATACCTCAAAGAGAAATATTTTTGAGCAATATATTTCTGGTAAAAAAGAAAGACGGGGATTTCCGTCCTGTAATCAACCTAAAACAATTAAACGAGTACGTTGTCTACAACCATTTCAAAATGGATGGCATTCCATCATTAAAAGAGGTCTTAACTCCACAAGATTGGATGGTCAAAATAGACCTAAAAGATGTATATCTGACGATACCGATAGAAGTTACCAGCAGGGATTTTCTCCAATTTCATTGGGAGGGCACCCTTTGGAGGTTCAAGTCCCTACTGTTCGGTTTGTCATCCGCCCCTTGGTGTTTCACCAAGGTAATGAGGCCTGTAGTAGCGTTTCTGCGCAGCAGGGGAGTGCGTCTAGTAATTTACCTAGACGATATTCTCCTCCTGGCGAAGGATCAAACATTATTGACAGTTCACAAAGATTGGACGATCAATCTGTTGTCCAATTTGGGCTTCCTAATAAACTACAAGAAATCGGTTCTCACACCAACACAGTTAATCGAATTCTTCGGTTTTACCGTAGATTCCACAGAGATGTCTCTTTCTTTGCCCTCAACCAAGGTTCGGTTGATTCACAAGGAAATCAGACGTCTCCTGTCGACACAGGAGTTCCCATTACGAGGTTTAGCTCGTCTTCTAGGTCTACTTTCCTCAGCAATACAAGCGGTCTCTCCAGGACCGCTGTATTATCGGGCCCTTCAACGTCTGAAGGCACGATATCTGAGGAGGGGATGGCTTTATCCAGATTACATCTCTTTAGACGACGAATCGAAAGAGGAGATGCAATGGTGCCTGAACCATTTGGAATCATGGAATGGCAGGGCCATCATTCATCCAATACCAGAATTAGTCATAGAATCAGACGCCAGCAGATCTGGATGGGGCGCGCGATGCGGTTCGCTTTCCACAGGCGGCAGATGGGACACTACAGAGGTAGATTGGCACATAAACTGTTTGGAACTCCTCGCTGGTTTGTTTGCTGTTCAAAGTTTCGTCAAACATTTTCAGGCGAGTTCCATTCTTCTCAAAATGGACAATCTGTCCGCAGTGCGTTACATCAACCACTTAGGAGGTCCCAGATCCAAACAGTTAGCGGAGACGGCAAAGACCTTCTGGGGATTTTGCCTGTCTCACAGTCTAACAGTTCAGGCCCAATACATTCCAGGCCTCCACAATGTAGTGGCGGATTGGAATTCTCGATACCTGATAGATTCCAGTGATAGGAGATTGGATACCGAGGTATTTGCCAAATTGTCATTTATCTGGGGTCCTTTTTCTATAGATCTATTTGCATCGCGCCTCAATACACTACTACCTCAGTTTTACAGCTGGAGACCAGATCCCATGGCTCTAGCCACGGATGCTCTGGTTCAGATATGGCCGCTAGGGACGCTTTATGCATTTCCACCATTCGTCCTCATTCTAGCGGTAATAAGACTCGTACAATCGCAATTGGCTACGATAGTTCTCATAACACCACTGTGGAGGTCCCAACCTTGGTTCCCGCTACTTCTGGAATGGTCTGTGGACGTTCCCAGGTTAATCCAGGCTTGGCCTTACACTCTGAGGGATCCGGAGGGGACACTTCGCAATATCTTGAATCCTCACTCGTTGCGATTGATAGCATGGAAAATATCAGGGGTCATTGGCCTTCCGTCGACATTTCGGAAGCAACTGCCTCGTTGTCGTCAAGTTCCTGGGCCCCATATACCAGAAGGAGATATAGATCCGCATGGAGGGCGTGGGCCTCTTGGAGTTTGGAACAACGTATTAATCCCGTTTCAGCTTCTTTGAGTAGCTTGTTAAGTTATTTCACTCGTTTGAGGATGGGAAAGCATATCGCACGATCAATAATTCAAGATCGGCAATATCTGCTTCGCATCAAGGGTTTGACGGGATTCCTGCAGGGAAACATCCTATGGTATGTAGATTATTGAAGGGTATACGGTGTAAGAGACCACCTCGTTTTCATTACTCTAACACCTGGGATGTTAATGTTGTTTTTAGTCTCTTGGAGAGTTGGCCTGATAACGAAGTTTTGTCCATCAAACAAATTTCGGCAAAATTGGCCATTTTATTTTGCTTAGTTTCCTGCAAAAGGGTCTCAGACGTTCGAGCCCTAGATCTAACGGGAAGATGTTTTTCTCCATCGGGAGTGAGATTTGTGATTTCTAACAGGACAAAAACTTCTTTGTCAGAGGTTTTCTATCCAGCTTTTCCTCAACGTCCCCAACTTTGTCCAGTCTGTTGTTTAAAGGAATATGAAAGGGTTACGTTCTTTAACAGAGCTGGTGTATCACAACGATTGTTCATATCTTTATGCAAACCATACAAGTCGGTGTCTTCCACCACACTCGCTAGGTGGGTTAAATGGATCATAGAAACATAGAAACATAGAAAAATGTGGCAGATAAGAACCTTTCGGCCCATCTAGTCGCCCAATTACATGGATACTTAACCTGGATTTATCTTTTGTTTAGGATAGCCTTATGCCTATCCCATGCTTGCTTAAATTCAATTACTGTTTTGGCCTCTACCACTTCAACTGGAAGACTGTTCCATGTATCCACCACCCTCTCAGTAAAATAATGCTTCCTGATGTTACTTTTAAACCTTTGCCCCTCTAATCTAAGACTATGTCCTCTTGTTTTGCTATTTTGTTTCCTTTTAAATATACTCCCTTCCTCTACCTTGTGGATTCCCTTTACGTATTTAAATGTTTCTATCATAAATGGACCATCATCTGCTTGCACCAGGTTGTCGTACCGAGAAGCGCAGACAGGAGCCAGTGACCCTAGCATTATGTAGGATACAGTCAGCAGAGCCGGGGTGTTAACACTTGTCCCGAATAGGGAGGACAGAGACCATTCTTAATTGCCCATAGAAAGTCCAGACTTTCAGGAAATACTTGCCGAATGGCTTCACCAACACACAATGTGACTCGCTCAATGGAAAGCTGGGCTGGTGAATCCATAAAAACGCAGAAATTTATAAAACAAAAGTTCCATCAGGACCGAGCGGTGCGACTTGTAATATGCACAGAGCTCCCATCAGAAAACAAGGGATCGTTGACTGCTTTCTGCATAATCACAATGACCAAAACCTGAGCCATTCACCCAAAAAAGAATCCCGCATTAAGCCCGAGGCCAAGGCGGGGGGGGGGAGATAAGGGGTGAAGGACTGCTATGGAGTTGATAAACAAGTGGGATTGTTTTGCTCTCCAGCAGAGATTACACCAAATGAAATGCAGCTTTCAAGATTACCTTCCTAAAAAGCAGACACCCATTGTTATACATACATATAAAAGAAGCCAGAAGGAATAAAAGACTCAATATGGCAACGTGATACAAAAACCTAAAATAAAAAAGGTGTGGGGTGGCACAAGACCCTTACCACATTTCCCCCCCCTCCGTTAACTTGTTATTGTGTCTTTTCAAGGCAAATTAAGAAACAGATTCGCATAAACATTCCAACAGAGCAACAACAATATACACATGAAGGGACACACACAATGTGACAATGTGTACAGATACAGCCTGGGCCCAAAACGCACTGATACCGCCTGGGCCCGACACACACACACCCCATGTGCACTGATACCGCCTGGGCCCGACACACACAGTACACACACCATGAGCAGAGCGTTCCATGCTGCGGATGAACACGTGGTCTCCCAGCCCGGCGCCTCCCTGGTGATGCCATTAGGAAACGCCGGCCGGAGAACATGTGCAACATATGTGGGAGAAACCCTGGAACCTGGTTACTTTATCACAGTCTATTAAACACCCAGTAATCGCAGGATCATGTCTGAAGCTGGTGTGGACGTCTCCGTGTTCGGAGCTCATCCTTCCCGGAGGGCTTCTGCTTCAGGAGCTTTTTTCCATGGATGTCGTCTTGTAGACATCTTAAAGACAGCGGACTGGTCCAGAGAATCCACCTTTAGAGAATTTTATTTTAAACCAGTGTGTCACATGTCACATTCTTTAGTTACTTAAGCTTTGAACTAGCATAATAAGAGCCTCCGTGTTTTGTGGGATAATTCCCAGATTCCCCTATTATCATGACGGGGAATCATAATTATAGTAAAGACACGGAGGCGAGTATTATCCCGCCCAAATGTGGAGACTCTGTTTCCCACCCTAATATTTGACGTGAATGTTAAGTGTCCAATAGGTTATAGATTATTCGTTAACAAGCTCTGGTGATCTCTAATGTGTTGTTTTCTCTGACAGCTTAATCCTTGGATTGGAATTTATTACAAAGGTTTCAACTACATGTTCAAGGTTTCCATGAAGGAATGAAGTTCTTCTGTTGTTTGATTGGTTAAAGAAGGATCGGTAATGTCTTGCATCAGAAAAGAGAAGAGCCAACGGTGGTCAGAGGATTTGAAGAGTTGGACTGTACCATTGTTATACTGGACTGTACCATTGTTACCTGTTATGAATGTATACTGTTTAAACGTGTTTTTTCACTCTCAAAATACTTTGTTTTGTATTTGAGAGATTACTTATGCCGATAACAGCAAAGAACAAAGAAAAGATAGCATAATACTCGCTTCCGTGTGTTTACTATAATTATGATTCCCAGTCATGATAATAGGGGAATCTGGGAATCCTCCTTCGCACTCTTAGTGATATAGGCCTTCAAGGTTCTGTTCTTTCATGGTTCACTTCCTACCTGTCCCAACAATCATTTAGTGTCTCCTTTGCTGGAAGTACCTCCTCCCAGCAGCCTGTCTCTGTTGGGGGCCCCAAGGTTCAGTACTGGGCCCTCTATTTTTTTCAGTCTACACGGCCTCTATAGGAAAACTGATCAGCTCCTTTGGATTCCAGTACCACCTATACGCTGATGACACTCAAATTTACCTCCCCTCCCCGATGTCTCTCCTGCTCTCCTGGATCGAGTCACTGACTGTCTCTCCGCTGTCTCAAATTGGATGGCTTCCCGCTTCCTTAAACTCAATCTTGCCAAATCTGAAATTCTCATCATTCCTCCCTCCAAGAAGATCCCAATACCACCTATCTCTCTACGAGTAAATGGAACACCCATTAGCCCGACACCCCAAGCTCGCTGCCTTGGCGTCACTTTTGACTCTGACCTAACATTCTCTCCCCACATCCAGACAGTGACCAAATCCTGTTACTTTCAACTCAAAAACATTGCCCGTGACCGCACCTTTCTGACACAAGATACCACAAAAGTGCTGGTTCATGCTCTTGTCATTTCACGACTGGATTACTGCAACTCACTCCTTATTGGCCCCAACTCCCGTATTGCCCCTTTGTAATCTTTAATGAATGCAGGGGCCAGGCTTATTTTTCTCACTAAACGCACCTTGCGTACCTCCCCCCTCTGCCGGTCCCTCCATTGGCTTCCTGTACCTCCCCCCACTGCCGGTCCCTCCATTGGCTTCCTGTACCTCCCCCCTCTGCCGGTCCCTCCGTTGGCGTCCTGTACCTCCCCCCTCTGCCGGTCCCTCCGTTGGCTTCCTGTTCGTTTCATGATACAGTTTAAAATACTGATGCTCTCGTTCAAATCACTCAATAACTCGACCCCTCCCTACATGTCTTTGTTACTCCGCAAGCACGTCCCATCTAGACAACTCTGTTCAGCAGGTAATCTCCACCTGTCATCGGTCTACACACGCACGGCCAACTCTCACCCCCAAGACTTCTCAAGGGCAGCTCCGGTCCTGTGGAATGACTTGCCTCGCCCTATCAAACTCTCCTCTGACCTTCAGGCCTTCAAGAAATTCCTCAAAACCCATCTCTTCAGATTATTGTACCGCATCACTGATGCAACTCATCCCCCTGCATAAGATCAACTCACACATGATTGAAGCCGCTCTTATGGCCCCACCATTCCCGAACCACTGGCACTAATGATCCTGCTATTGAGTAAAATTCCTCTGGTCTTCCTCAACCCCCAATCCCTCTAGATTGTAAGCTCCTGTGAACAGGGCCCTCTACACCTCTTGTTTCCTTCTTATGTCCATTTATATGTAGTTCATTCCCTTTGGTTATTGTAAAGCGCTGCGGAAACTGTTGGCGCCATATAAATGATGACAATAATAATAATAATTTCGAGACATTAAGGAGGATCTGGCCTGGTGGAATGACATTATGAATGGAGTTTCTTAATACAGAGGAATGTTTATAGAAAGAGGGGATTTACAGACTCCTGTATGACATCACACCATGAGATAACTTGGTATAAAGCATGAAATAAGCTCAATCCATGTGGAATAATATAAACCCATACATGGTGGAGCATGCGTAGAATACACAGGAGACAGATAAAGCAGTGTATGTGAGTGTACAGTGTCCTGGGGGGGGGGGTGGAGGGTCAGAATTGACATATTTTATTCTTGGTCTCTTTGTGCTGAAGTTGTTAAATAAAAGACGCAGCTCCGGGCAGAGTATTTCCCGTCTTACCTCTTTATCAAGGAGATAAAACCTGAACGCGAATCTGCCTGCGCTGTAAGAGGATTTTCCCAGGGTCTGGACACTTATCTGCACAGCCTGCGCACACTAATCTGGGCTAATGGACGGTGGCTGTGACGTTGTCCACATTGTGCACATTTTCCTGGTTAAATTCCAGGCTTCCTGCTCAGCTGGTTCTGCTGAACCTGAATCACAAATCAATTAAATGGAATCACACATCAAACAGCGACCATTCCACATCAAAGAAACTCTCCCACATACACAACGCGACCAGTACGAAGCGGCCATTACTTACACAGAATAAAAACCAAATCGATGAATAAGCCAAGGAAATGATGGGCTGACGGGTAACGGGGCAGTGACCCTCCGGGATACCCAGGCTGCCAACCACCCTGAGTCATCAGCTCGAAATAAACATTCCCCTTTAATGCCCGATCGGCTCCGGCTCCAAAAAGTCAATAAGTGCTGAGATAACAAAAAATGATACTTCATACCGATAAGATTTCTAAACCTCAGGGGTTAATTCAGAGAGCAGTGGAAATTCTGTGCTCTTTCATTCAGTGCATTTGGCGATTTCCATTTGCAGATCCTGCAGTGAATTCACTATTCACCACAGGGTCCCCAAAGTGCGCCAAACAAGAAGTCCCCAAAAGCCACCACCAAAACTGCTATGTATGCTGCTGGGGATCTGGACTTCTCTTAAGAATACCATGGCAAGCCACCATGGTGGTGGAGGCGAAGACTACATACACACCTGTTGTAGGAGAACAATTATTG
>RXON01003181.1:0-29818 GCA_009667805.1 Leptobrachium leishanense
TCTATTATGGTCAGACTCCTAGATTGAATACATCATGCTTTTTAGCTCCTAGGGTAGTAAATCTTTACTATGGGGTCAACCCAGACCCTTTGTAGTAGAAGGGTAATCCTCTCCCTTTACATTTATAATTATTAAGTCACTTCTTTCCCTCATAGGCATTGCTCTACATTGATCGCCAATTATTGTATGTTAATAAGCATTGTGTATATATAATTACATAAGTTAATATGTTAATAGATGTATCTAATTGTAGACTATTGTTTTTAATTGTTGGGTTGGCACACACGGACTGGTTGCAATGATTGTTTGATTGCTTAACCAGTCTGTGGTGCTATTTATTCCCAGTTCTGTCATTTGTGTTTAGGCTTGACAAAGACCAGTCATGGTCGAAACGTTGCCTTTTTCCTGTTGTTGGATTAAATCCATTGAAATTTATCGTGGACTCTGGAGTTTCTTTATTCACTTTTGACAGACATATGTGGACAATTCTTCTCCTTCCTTTTGATAGGTGTGAGAGAACTTGTGAATAAGCTCGGCACAATCCTCCACTCCCCCGAAATTTCCTGTAAAGCTTCTAGATACTCCGCAGCAGTGCAGCCGGGCTTGTCCCTTTTCAGATTTCGAATGACCTCTGAAGCAGCGACCTCTTAGGCTCTCGATCAGCTTTGTCTCTTCACGGTGTCAGCAACTTCCCATTCTTCCACTGCCTGCACTGCCTGATCTATCCAGGTCTCAAAGTCCTCTTCTCCAGTTGGCACGGGGACCTTACCAGAATAAAACCGTAACTTGCGATATCCGTAATTGGAGAGGCAGTAGAGTTTTTTCGCTAGTGTTTCCACCAGTTTCCCCATAGTGGTGAAAAATGTAGCAGGAGGGAACCCTGTAGTTGGGATAACATCGGGAACATTCTCGTGATCACCACGTGGCGTACTTGGCTGTATCAGTTGGACTTCCACCTCACCGGTCAGCTTCACGCTCGCGCCCTGAAAACATGCTGGAACACCCTTTCTCACTCAAGAAGAACATACGTGTGAGGGGTATCTGGGTTCGCTTTTATGTCCAGGATTAACCCCCGATTATCTGGTGTCAGCGTGGCCACGGCTGGCGAATCTGATCTTCGGCCCAAGTGTCTGCAGGAATGTCCATAACTATACATAATTCTATCTGACTACTGTGCTCTTCACACCATTTGGCAGCAGTGTCTGGATCCATATTTAACCCTTTAGATGCGGTTTTTCCAGAGACTGATCCGGAAACGAGCCCCACGTGTAGCGCTCACTCCCGGAGGAGCCGCTGAAAATGAACCACGGTCAGTCTCCCCGCACTAGGGAATAAATATACTCCAACACCGTTGTGAGTTTTTATCATTTATATAGTTTACTAAAATCTTGAGCAGATGTTGAAACACGGTATTCACAAATATTATTACAATATTTTCGTATTTCGGCAAAACGCGCAGCGGAAAAGAAACGAAACACGAGGCTTCGTATTTCGGAAAATAAAATATTCGCGACCATAACAAAGAATGCAATTTCCCGATAGTTCAGAAAAAGGGACAGGTAGCGAAAACCCCAAACATACAATCCCTTCGTATTACGGCAAACGCGCAGCGGAAAAGAGAAAAATGTATTCGGAACGTATCTTTGTTTTTAACCCCGTTCTGATAAAAGGAAATGAGTCCTGTACAAGTTAAGTTCCAGAATGTAAGAAGCGTATCTGTGTGTGTGTGTGGTACCCGGGTACTGTTCAACTGGCCAGTGAATTTAATAAAGGAAAATCTTCGACTAGTCAGTTGGGGCCCTGTAAACTTTAAAGAGAAACAGCAGAGCGTCCTTTAATCATACACCAGACTTGGAGGCCTCTCACCCATCCGATGACTGCTTTAGGCTCCGCTGACCCAGGACGTCTCTCCACCCGATTTTGACTGGGATACTAGCGGCTGGATCCGTTGTCTACCTTGATGCAGCTTGTCCAGCTCCCCGCCTGCTCTCAGTTCGATTCCGCCGATCTGCAGCTGTTGTCTGGGTACTGGCAAGTCTCCTTCTCCTCAGGCTGAGTGACCCAAATAGGAATTACAGGTCTCCCTCGGGCTTTGGCCTAGCTCCTCCAACAGTCTCCTCAGTGCGTCTGCTCTTTCTCATCCCCTGGCGCTCTGGAACTTTCTCCACGAGGCAGAGGATGTAAGTGTCCAGTCCCCACCCACTTCCTGGCTTCTTGCAAAGCATGTCTGTTATTGTAGTCCCAATGTCCAGTATCTGATCGCGATAGTCTCCATCTTGTGGCCAAAAATAGGTACTGCACAGCAAGACGATTTTTACCACAGCGCTACATTAGCATCCCCCAGAAATAAGACAAAGCTGTAGATCTGTGAGGTGTAGAACAGCAACAACAACTGAACACCTTTTATTGGGTTAAATATAAAAGTAAAAACAAAATTGTAAAAAAAAATGTTTTAAATTAATGCAGCACTATTATTCATATTTCAATTATAATGTGAACAATAGAGAAAAGGGGGGGTATATCTCTGTCGGGCGCTACCTGTATGTATGGGTCACTCACACTTCGTAGAGTGGAGTGGGGAACCTTTAGTGGTGAAATGTAATAGTGTGTACTTGCCACATACGTTGTATCCAGTGAGTGTATTGATATTCAGTGGATGCTTTTGTGGTCCAAACAAAATTTTTTGGAAAAACCAAATTTGTATATATATATATGACTGCCAGATGATGGGGCAGTGTAGTAGTTTCTTTTATTTATAGACACGGTAGTTTGGTGAGGCAGTATTGGTCGAGGAAATGATAGTTTCCTTTGTTTATGGACACAGTAGTCAGGTTCGTAGTATTCAAAAACAGGTTATCAATATATTGCCATCTAGTGTCTTCCTTAAGGTACTGTTGATGTAACCAGTTCAATTTTAGATGGTCTGTGAGTCGTTCAGTCGTCTACTGCACCTGGTGGTTTTATCTGAATTACAGTCTCGTAGAAGATGAGCTCGTCAATGTCTTTCTCCTTCTCTCCTTGTCCTCATATGAAAAGACAGAAAGGGGGTATACATAGCGTGACACTGTATATACAGAGTGTGTTGTATGGAAAGAGAGTTGTATGCACTCACGTGGTCCAGAGCCTAAATGCAGCCAGGCTCAGACATTCAGGTTTTGCTGGTCCATAGAGGTGACCATTTCCCTTCTTTTCCTCCGAGAATCCTTTTACTGTCGCTGGGTCTTCTGGGGTTCTCTGTTCCTCAGGGCTGCTCGTCCAAATGTGGATGTCTAGGCAACTTATGGAGTATCCTCCAGGGTGACCACAGAGACAGGAGTCAGAGGGTTTTAAAAGTAAGGGATTTTAATTTTAATAATACATGGTAAATAAAAAACAAATACAAAGATAAGGGTGTCCAGGACGCGTTTCGCCTACACAAGGCCTCTTCCTCTGGATAGATTCGATCTGTGTGTGTTTGCTTTTATATACATACTGATGGGTGCATTTCTGTTTACGATTTAGCGCTAAAACCCGGCGTCTCCGTGCGTGTCGAGCTCCGATTGGTCTGATCACGTGAGGGTGTTATCCAATCAGAACGGATGGATTTTCCCTGATGCGCCGGGCTGATGTTCTCCACTCGTAGTGAATAGAAGCTGGTAGAGACGTAAAGTGCTCGTCTATTCTTCATGTTAGAGCTAAGTCCCGAGCAATTAGATACAAGTCCATGCTGATCATAATACATGTGCTGTGGTTGAAAGTTCATGCGGATCGTAGTACGCATATTGCGATTGAAAGTTCATGCTGATCATAGTCCGCATATTGTGATTGAAAGTTCATGCTGATCTTATTAGATATGTTGTGGTTGGAAATTAATCATAATATATACATTGGGGTTATGAGTACATATAGATGTGTAATGATACATGCCTACACTCATCGGCATGTATTACCCATTATCCGCTGTGTTTAGGGTGGACTTAACTAAATGGTTGTGTCAGTCCCACCCTTCTCGTCTGAGGTTGTTGGAATATAGCGAGACATCCATTAAGAATAGATATATATGGGCACATAGGTTGGTTCAATGTGAATGTCGGGCTGCGTTTAGTATATGGCTGTATACGTGGTATGGTTAGGGCAGTGTTCTTAGAGACTGTCACTAATGGGATGGATATAGGTGGTGTATGGGGCTGGAGTGGATGCAAGCGTTAAGATGTTCATAGGAAGTGGCATAATTCGAAGTCTAAATTGAGACCTTTAGGATGCAGGGTATCGAATTCATAGATGCACCGCATCTCTTCCTGACCAATTTTCTTCGAAAAATCTCCTCCTCTTCTATCGTTCTTGATTCTTCTGATTGCCATAAATTCCAATTTTTTTGGGTCACAGTTGTGGCTTTTTTTAAAATGTGCGGGGACGCTGTGCGTTTCTAGGCCTTTCTCAATATTTCTTACATGCTCCCTAATTCTTACACCAAGAGCTCTAGTGGTTTTGCCTATATATTTCAAACCGCATGGGCATATCAGTAAGTATATAACGTTGGTGGAGAAGCATGTCAGTATATCCTTGATCTTCCATGTGCCTCTTCTGTTGGTTATTTCTGATATGTGTCTCTTCTTGTTTCCGGTACTTCTACAGCTTATACAATTACCGCATCCATAGAAGCCTGTTTTCTGCTTGAAATGATTGCTCGTGCTCTTGGGTGCGTACTCACTAGTTGTTAATTTGGACTTCAGATTCTTTGTCCCTCTACAGATAAATCTAGGTTTCACTGGAAGTATGTCTTGTAAGAGGGCGTCTTCTCTTAAGATGGGCCAAAATTTTTTAATGATCCGTCTAAAATTGGGTCTTGCTGGCTGTATGTGAAAAGAAAAGGTACTTCGTCTTGTGTGGTGTTTTGATGGATTCTATTTTTGTATTGGAGGTATTCCCCTCTCTCTGTTCGTGCGATCTCTTCTCTTGTTTTCTCTAAAGTTTTTTCATCGTACCCTTTTTCCATAAAGTCCTCTGTCAGTTTCTTTGTTTGGATGTTGTAGTCTTCTATTTTGGAGCAATTCCTCCTCATTCTTATAAATTGCCCTTTGGGTACGCTCTCTAACCATCTGCTGAGGTGACAGCTATCTCGACCAATATAACTATTACTGTCAACCTTCTTAAAAAAGGTTTTGGTAAATATCTTCTCTTCCTCTATATAGATCGTGAGGTCCAGGTAGTTGATAGACTTACTGCTCCAGATGGTATCCAGTTTGATATTGGGGTCTCGTTGGTCAAGGATGGTCAAGGATTTCAAGGAATGCTGTTAGGGCCTCCTCCCCTCCTCTCCATATAAAGAAAAGATCGTCTATATATCTTATATATAGGCAAAACCACGAGAGCTCTTGGTGTAAGAATTAGGGAGCATGTAAGAAATATTGAGAAAGGCCTAGAAACGCACAGCGTCCCCGCACATTTTAAAAAAAGCCACAACTGTGACCCAAAAAAATTGGAATTTATGGCAATCAGAAGAATTAAGAACGATAGAAGAGGAGGAGATTTTTCGAAGAAAATTGGTCAGGAAGAGATGCGGTGCATCTATGAATTCGATACCCTGCATCCTAAAGGTCTCAATTTAGACTTCGAATTATGCCACTTCCTATGAACATCTTAACGCTTGCATCCACTCCAGCCCCATACACCACCTATATCCATCCCATTAGTGACAGTCTCTAAGAACACTGCCCTAACCATACCACGTATACAGCCATATACTAACGCAGCCCGACATTCACATTGAACCAACCTATGTGCCCATATATATCTATTCTTAATGGATGTCTCGCTATATTCCAACAACCTCAGACGAGAAGGGGTGGGACTGACACAACCATTTAGTTAAGTCCACCCTAAACACAGCGGATAATGGGTAATACATGCCGATGAGTGTAGGCATGTATCATTACACATCTATATGTACTCATAACCCCAATGTATATATTATGATTAATTTCCAACCACAACATATCTAATAAGATCAGCATGAACTTTCAATCACAATATGCGGACTATGATCAGCATGAACTTTCAATCGCAATATGCGTACTACGATCCGCATGAACTTTCAACCACAGCACATGTATTATGATCAGCATGGACTTGTATCTAATTGCTCGGGACTTAGCTCTAACATGAAGAATAGACGAGCACTTTACGTCTCTACCAGCTTCTATTCACTACGAGTGGAGAACATCAGCCCGGCGCATCAGGGAAAATCCATCCGTTCTGATTGGATAACACCCTCACGTGATCAGACCAATCGGAGCTCGACACGCACGGAGACGCCGGTTTTAGCGCTAAATCGTAAACAGAAATGCACCCATCAGTATGTATATAAAAGCAAACACACACAGATCGAATCTATCCAGCGGAAGAGGCCTTGTGTAGGCAAAACGCGTCCTGGACACCCTTATCTTTGTATTTGTTTTTTATTTTACCATGTATTATTAAAATTAAAATCCCTTACTTTTAAACCCTCTGACTCCTGTCTCTGTGGTCACCCTGGAGGATACTCCATAAGTTGCCTAGACATCCACATTTGGACGAGCAGCCCTGAGGAACAGAGAACCCCAGAAGACCCAGCGACAGTAAAAGGATTCTCGGAGGAAAAGAAGGGAAATGGTCACCTCTATGGACCAGCAAAACCTGAATGTCTGAGCCTGGCTGCATTTAGGCTCTGGACCACGTGAGTGCATACAACTCTCTTTCCATACAACACACTCTGTATATACAGTGTCACGCTATGTATACCCCCTTTCTGTCTTTTCATATGAGGACAAGGAGAGAAGGAGAAAGACATTGACGAGCTCATCTTCTACGAGACTGTAATTCAGATAAAACCACCAGGTGGCAGTAGAAGACTGAACGACTCACAGACCATCTAAAATTGAACTGGTTACATCAACAGTACCTTAAGGAAGACACTAGATGGCAATATATTGATAACCTGTTTTTGAATACTACGAACCTGACTACTGTGTCCATAAACAAAGGAAACTATCATTTCCTCGACCAATACTGCCTCACCAAACTACCGTGTCTATAAATAAAAGAAACTACTACACTGCCCCATCATCTGGCAGTCATATATATATATACAAATTTGGTTTTTCCAAAAAATTTTGTTTGGACCACAAAAGCATCCACTGAATATCAATACACTCACTGGATACAACGTATGTGGCAAGTACACACTATTACATTTCACCACTAAAGGTTCCCCACTCCACTCTACGAAGTGTGAGTGACCCATACATACAGGTAGCGCCCGACAGAGATATACCCCCCCTTTTCTCTATCTATTTCGGCAGGCGTGTAACACTGCCACTACATCGGTGTCAGGCAGCAACCTGTATCATTCTTAGACAAGCGCCATAGAGAGGATTCCCCCCAACTGTCTGACTATAATGTGAACAATGTTGCTGCACTATTTTTTTTATATCTAAAATAAAGTAACAAGTTCCCAGTTCTAATTTTTGTTAACAAGCCGACCCCATAGAATATATAACCACAAAGTCTCGGATGATAAAATGTGAATAAAATACTTTACACACTGTAGATGTGTAGATGATTGACATTTTAATGGAAATTCACATTTTTAAATTTTTTTTGTTATAGCATTCTGACAGGACATGACGCATACATATAATAATGATATATTCTGAATCTGCTGAAAACAAGGATATACAGTCATGGCCGAAATTGTTGGCACCCCAGACATTTTTCCAGAAAATCAAGTATTTCTCACAGAAAAGTAATGCAGTAACACATGTTTTGCTATACACATGTTTATTCCCTTTGTGTGTATTGGAACAAAACAAAAAAGGGAGGAAAAAAAGCAAATTGGACATAATGTCACACAAAACTCCAAAAATGGTCTGGACAAAATTATTGGCACCCTTTCAAAATTGTGGATAAATAAGATTGTTTCAAGCATGTGATGCTCCTGTAAACTCACCTGGGCAAGTAACAGGTGTGGGCAATATAAAAATCACACCTGAAAGCAGATAAAAAGGAGAGAAGTTCACTTAGTCTTTGCATTGTGAGTCTGTGTGTGCCACACTAATCATGGACAACAGAAAGAGGGGAAGAAAAATGTCTGAGGACTTGAGAACCAAAATTGTGGAAAAATATCAACAATCTCAAGGTTACAAGTCCATCTTCAGAGATCTACATTTTCCTTTGTCCACAGTGCGCAACATTATCAAGAAGTTTGCAACCCATGGCACTGTAGCTAAGAATTATACCCCTATTCTCTTCTTACATCTTCTCCCATGTAAGTTACCTTCTTAAACCTACAAAACCCCCCCCCCCAAGGCCCTCCCACCCCGCCTCCCCCCCTTCCCGTAAATAAAAACACAACAAAGTATTGGCATTTAGAAAAGGTCACGTCTTTTATTACTTAAGGCCAAATTCTTTGCCTCTAAGGCAGAATTATTATTATCGATCCTCGTATGCCAAATACGCTTCACCAGATAACACTGGCAGCCAGATAACACTGGCAACTGCAATGCACCACAAGCATTGCCCAGAAATAGCGCCCCACGTGGCTAAGCAGGCTGACCACACATCTGTTCAGTTTATTTTATGGCAGATAGCAGGCCGAGAGGATCTGCAAACCAGAAAGGCACTTGAGCTTGGCCGTACGAACCACACTCACCCCGTACCCTGCAGACCATCCCCCCACTATCGCCCTCCACGTGCCAGGCCGCCTATTTCGCCGCCACCAAAAACGAGGACCCTCTTTTTACTGCCACCAAATAAAAAATCCGTGACCTTTCCTTACCCCACAAAAGGCTCCTTATCGTGCCTTCAATGAAGAGTGTGTTCCCAGCCTTATCACTCCTTTCAATGAACTCCTCACTTCTTGCTCCTATTTCGGGGTGCTCCAAAACCATTGCCAGATAACATCAGCAAATGCAATGCACCACATATTGCCCAGAAATAGCGGCCCCACGTGGCTAAGGAGGATGACCACACATCTGCTCAGGGGTCTCTTTATATCGCAAATAGCAGGCCGAGAGGATCTGCAAACCAGGAAGGCACCTGAGCTTGGCCGTACGAAACCACACTCACCCCGTACCCTGCAGACCCTCCCCCTACCATTGCATCCCCACGTGCCAGGCCGCTATTTCACCACTCACAATACCTATCTCTTCTCTAGCTGTCCCCTAAATGTAGTACCATAATATCTGGCTTACTCCACTTTATCCTGGATGTCTTTACTATTCCCAATAACTGCCCCACCCCCTACCTTGCTTCCCTATGCATCTAATCCCTACTTCAATTACGCTGCACCCCGGGGTTGCTCCTCTCTTGGTGCCAGCAGCACGACTCTCCATCCAGTACACATAGGAGTGTCCCAGGATCCGCACTCTCATTGCACGTCCTGCAAATAACCAAAATGTAAACTATTAACTGATTAACTGTAATGCACACACACACAGTGTACCCGAACTGAAAAGAAACCAAAAGAAACAAGGAAACAAATTATTATTATTAAAACAAAACAATTGTTCCCCATAAGTTTTCCCTTCATTTCTTTAATGACCTCACATATCTCCTATACACTTCCCATTTCCATCTCCCCATCTTTTTAATTCGGTCCTTTGGGTAACCCAAATCTGCCTCAGTACCAGCAGCTCCTATCCTGAAAGAATGGGTGCAAACATAACTCCTCTTTCCACCAAGCCCCTCCGTGGCCTGCTGCGGAACCATTTTTAATTGATACCCGGACAAGTTAGTACCACCCTTGTGCCCCCCAGAACATGCGACCGTTTGAAGGAGTCGCCTCCAAGTATCCCCTCATACATACCACTGGGCATACTTCCCCACCATGGGCACCTAGAGCAATTGTTTCCTCAATCCTTAGGGCAGCTGTAAAACTAAAACAAATGCTGCCCTACAAAGATTGTTATCAGCTCCATCTTATCTCCTACTTGTACTCTGCTGTCAAGATCTTCCACACCACGAATTGTTTAGCCCAGTCCTCCTCTTCCTTTAACCGAGCAAAGTATGAAATACCACTAAATAGTTCCAAGCCGTCCTTTATTGACTTACCACCGAACTTCAGTAGCTATTTGAACACAACATTCTGCCCTACCTCCTCTGTCCCTTTAAAACTCGATCCAACCCTTTCACTGCTTGCTCTATAGTGCCCATGTCTTCTGCAACAACAATCTCCTCTCCTAATCATTGATGCCCTCTAACTGCTCCCCATCTGGCAAAGAAATGGAGGGCAGTCTTCACCCTGAATTTTTTTTTTTCTTTCCTCCTCCCGGTGCCAACTGTCGGGACACATCCCACCTGTAACTGGACAATGTATCCACCACCACCTTCCTTACCCCGGTATGTGATTTGCCGTGAAATTAATATTGCTTTTCAAACATATCAACACCAAATACCTGACATATGCTACAACCTGCGGTGATGATGCAGACAACATATCAACACCAAATACCTGACATAGGCTACAACCTACGGTGATGATGCAGACATGTTATTCAGCACTTGCACCACACCTTGAATATCAGACCCAAAAATAAAAAAGGGGGGGAGGGATTTTTTTTTTTTTTTTATATATTTATTTTTTATTTATTTATTTATTTATTTTTTAATTCTATCCCCCACAGTGGTATTGCCCCGACGATTGGAAAATAAAAAATTCCAGAAACGCCAAGCTTTGCACCCATCCATTGAATCCACTCCTGGGCCATTTGCCTGCTCACCATTTGAAATTACACTAGACCATTTGATCTTAATGTCTGGCCATTCCCCCCAAACCACCTACAATTCTCCCCGATCAACTAAATTTATTTGTCCCCCCCCCTATCCTACCTCATTCTCCAGTCCCTTTGGAACCCGTTACCATGAAATCGTCCAAGTAATGTACTATACGTCTCCTCCCCGCTCTCTTCTCCACTAAGCAATGCAAAAAAGTAGGAAGCTTTTAAAAAGGGAGCACGGGATATTGCGCACCCCAATGGGTAAACAGATATCTATGTAAAATTACCCATCGAATTTACACCCCATTAAAAGAAAACCCCCTGGACACAGCGGTACGGCCTGAAGGCTGCCTGTAGATCAAGCATAGGTAACTCTGTCCCCTCGCCAGCTACCCTTACCAAAATCACCACCTGATTGAATGAATGGTAGCTAACAGAAACATCTTCCCTACTTATTGCCTCTGCAAAGAAACGGCCGTCCCAATGTTTATTTGTATGTATTTTCCTTACATTCCCTTGCTCTGTGTATCATGTAGAGTATTGTCTTCCCTCTGTATAAAGTAACCTCTGTATTACGATCCAGTCTTTGTATAGTGTACATCCCCTTGTAAGTAATGAATTCCTTTTGTTTCACATGCTTCCATCAGCCCCTCCCTCCCCCCAGCAACTAAGATCACCAGCTCACTGTTATCTGAGCCATTGTTCTTTCCCCTTGCGAAATGTAAATAACGCCGTCTCCATTTTGAGTTGAGAAAGAGCAAAGATGTTCTGTACATAAGTGGCTGCATTGTCCTCCATTTTATGAGTCCTCAGGGCTGGCTGGAATTCCTTATCAATAGAACCAAGCTGCACACGTGAAAGTCTTTAACCTCCATCCACAATGAAACGGATTCTTGCTTAGTATATTAATCTATAGACCCGAAGTTAAACCAACCGAACTAACCTAATGACACAGCCCTTGCTAACATACAGAATCACTGTTTAGTTGATAAGCCTCTTCAGAAATTATAACAGACACATTTAGATGTGTATTTGGTTAGTAATTGTTATATATTCATAAATCTGGCAGAAACAATCTGGATTAATTTAGTTGCGCAAATGTAAGTTTAAACAGATTATACAGTTACTGCTGCAGCACTTCCTCATTGGTAGAAGCACATGTGACTTTTTGAGGTTTAAGATGGCTGCCAGCCATGCGGTCACTGATTACCTATGTTTATAAGATCATACAGACTATACAAATAATAAGGTTTGATCAAGTATTACAAAGTGAAGAAAATATCAACGAGCATATTCTAGCTAACAATGCAAATCACTAGAATGGATAAATTAGTGCGTATTTAACCCAATAGATTACACCCACACACGCATATAGTATATTATCAACATAGCTTCAAATTCCCCGAATAAATACACTTAATACTTATCCACTCGCAGGCTTTATTATGATGATGGTACAAGTGTGAAATATGAGTGAGTTACTGCTCATGTTTCCTCTATTCCTGAAATAAGTCTCTCCTCTCCCTCAATAAAGACAAAGTTACCGTTCTAAATAATTATTTACTCAACTGTAGCAAGTGCTCAAAACAAAAGATTGTCATTGCTGCTGTGTCACGTTGAAATTGCAACAAGTAAAATAGTGAACTTAAATACAGTATACAAATTAATTTGTTCATCAACTTATTGCTTAGCCCTTGGGGTTACTCCAACATTATTTAAAACACACAGCTCTTTGAATAACCCTGTAAATCATAACCCACATAAAAGGCCAGCATGTGAAGCTGCTTGAGAATCCACTAAAGGTGTTACTCAGCAATGCACGTATGGTGCTTTTCTCATTCGGCACACTATAGAGTTATAGTGACTAATGTCAAGTGATTCAGTCTGTTATATCAAGTTCCTATGTGTGATTACATTCCCTTTGTGTTGTCTTCGTGTGCTATGGCTAGGTTTTAGTGTGTTTCTATTATGTGATTACGGCGTGTTATAGCAAGTATTTATTTTACTTTTATGTTTGTTATATACATACATACATACATACACATACATATATATATATAAATATATACATATATATATATACACATACACACATACATATATATACATATACATACATACCCATATACACACCCACACACATACATTATTTTTATTTTTTATAATAATTTTTTTTTTTTTTTAAATTTTCCTTAGTGTTATACTACATTAGTGATTTCAGTGTGTTATAGATAGGAATTTCGTGATTTCAGGGTGTATGATAGCTACATCATTAGCGTGACTTTGTGTGTTATACCGAGGTCCTACGTGTCATTTCACTATGTATAATAAGTTCCTACTGTGTGCATGTTGAGTGGCACATGCGTGTATAGTGATGCCCTGTGCTTTGTTTACGGTGTCTATATGGATGCTTATTATGATTTTGGCTGCATACATGTATGATTTTAAAGATACTAAAATTGGACAGTCAGTCATGCGCTATACTGAGCACATAAACTAATAAGGCACAGCAGTCCATAAACAGCCAAAGGAAAATCACTGGAAATCCTAATGCCCCTAATAACATCAAACAAAACAAATCACTGAATTCTGGCAGAGTTATCGCAGATCAGTAACCCATTAGAAATTACTATCACGCAGCTGGACACCAAATGAACAAGGAATACAGTATTGCAAATTGAAACAAATATAAATAAGCGTCCACTAAATAAAACTACAAATCCATACAATGGGAAACCCACACCTATCCTTACAATAAATAATGGAACTAGGAATATATATATATATATATATAGCAGACTTATGATAATAGAGTATGCATAACAGATTGATACAGCAAGTAATACTTATCCAGTCATTGGTTTTCATACGATGATGGTGATGGTAAAAATGGAGCTCGCCGCCGCCCTGTCTCTAAAGTTCTTAGTAAAAGAAAATTAGTTGCAATACCAAACTTGTCTCACGCACAGCCTTTTATAACCTCCCTTCCCCCTCCTTTCCATTGTTTATCTCCCCATTGTACCCAATCACAAAGAGCCATGTTTCCGCCCATAAAAACAAGGACACCCCGCCTGATCCCATAGAACAAAGGAACTCACTCCCCTTTCCTCTTGTGTAATATATGGTGATAATTCTTAAACCTCCTTCGTTCCTAATTAGTCTCTCATTCAAACAAATCTCTCTGTGGGTGGATGGAAGAGAAAAATTGATGAAAGGTTGCAACGCAGGATAGTCCGGATGGTGGATAAGCGCCCCCAAACAAGTTCCAAAGAAATTCAAGCTGTCCTGCAGGCTCAGGGAGCATCAGTGTCAGCGCGAACTATCTGTCGACATTTAAATGAAATGAAATGCTATGGCAGGAGACCCAGGAGGACCCCACTGCTGACACAGAGACCTAAAAAAGCAAGACTACAGTTTGCCAAAATGTACTTGAGTAAACCAAAATCCTTCTGGGAAAACGTCTTGTGGACAGATGAGACCAAGAGAGCTTTTTGGCAAAGCACATCATTCTACTGTTTACCGAAAATGGAATGAGGCCTACAAAGAAAAGAACACAGTACCTACAGTGAAATATGGTGGAGGTTCAATGATGTTATGGGGTTGTTTTGCTGCCTCTGACACTGGGTGCCTTGAATGTGTGCAAGGCATCATGAAATTTGAGGATTAGGAAAGGATTACCAATGGTCGCACTGTAGAGCCCAGTGTCAGAAAGCTGGGTTTGCATCCAAGATCTTGGGTCTTCCAGCAGGACAATGACCACGAACATACATCAAAAAGCACCCAGAAATGGATGACAACAAAGCGCTGGAGAGTTCTGAAGTGGCCAGCAATGAGTCTAGATCTAAATCCCATTGAACACCTGTGGAGAGATCTTAAAATTGCTGTTGGGAAAAGGCGCCCTTCCAATAAGAGAGACCTGGAGCAGTTTGCAAAGAAAGAGTGGCCCAAAATTCCGGGTGAGAGGTGTAAGAAGCTTATTGATGGTTATAGGAAGCCACTGATTTCAGTTATTTTTCCAAAGGGTGTGCAACCAAATATTAAGTTAACAAGGAAAAAGAGTGTCATCTGCGCTCGTTTCTATGTGTTCCATGTACAACAAAAATGGAGGTTTTTGTTTGTTTCAATGGCCATTGCAACGTAAGCCCACTCGCCACTTCAAGGCACCTCTTTAGAGTGGGTACCTAACAATTGTAACCAAAAGGCCGCTCTAGTGAGCAGCTCCAAGCCCCTCCAGCTGCTTTTCAGCGAAGGAGAGGCAAAGATGGTGGCTTTTATTTATACACGCACCAAACACTTCCCATTTGGGATCAAAAACAAAAACATGGAAAGAGGAACAGCTGCAGAACGACGGACTGGTGTTACAAGCATGATATACATAAATACAGAAAAAATGGCGTCGCGCTCATACTCACTTATTTTCGGAGCGGCAGCAACTGCCAGGAGTAACAGCCCAGTCAATGCATAAACATAACAAGGAAAAAGAGTGTCATCTGCGCTCGTTTCTATGTGTTCCATGTACAACAAAAATGGAGGTTTTTGTTTGTTTCAATGGCCATTGCAACGTAAGCCCACTCGCCACTTCAAGGCACCTCTTTAGAGTGGGTACCTAACAATTGTAACCAAAAGGCCGCTCTACTGAGCAGCTCCAAGCCCTTCCAGCTGCTTTTCAGCGAAGGAGAGGCAAAGATGGTGGCTTTTATTTATACACGCACCAAACACTTCCCATTTGGGATCAAAAACAAAAACATGGAAAAAGGAACAGCTGCAGAACGATGGACTGGTGTTACAAGCATGATATTTGCTTCTCCTTCGCTGAAAATTGGCGCCAAAACGCGATTCAAACCTGGAGGGGGGCTGACATCTTGGATGTCAGCCAAGCCTCCAGGTCCCCCCCCACCCACTGACAACCTCACCATATGTGTGAGGATGTCAGTGGGCCAGTTAACCCTCTAGCTGCCATGTAGAGATAAGGGGATCCTGTCACGGAAGGGACATAGGGGCTCGGCGCAGCGAGACCCAGGACTCAAACCCAAGACATTTTTAAAAGGACCTTGTTTTCCTTTGAACGTTTGCAGTGTGCGTTTCAATGTATGAACAGTTTATTTTCCTTGCTAGATGTGGTTTTACTTGATGTGCTGTATTAAGATGTACCCTGTGTGATTTTAAATATTTTACATCGTTTGGTTTTAGTTTAATTTAGTTTAGTGAAATGACATAGCTTTGGTTTTAAAACATACTTATATTCCTGTAGGTAAATGTGTGTTTCTGTAGCTAGTAAATAAGTTTTGCTGTTGTGTAATTTATGCGTCAGGGATTTTCCCCATTGTCTAGGTACATGTTTAATTTAAGGGATCTCTGATAGTGTGTGTTTAATCTGATGTGCTGGAACAATGTACAAATATTGTGTGCGCTTAAGGCTAAGAGAATGTGAAGAATGTTGATTGTAAATAACTGACATAATCTAATTAGTATGGGTGTGCTAGTAATTAGTATGGGTATGCAAATTGTGACTGTATACTTCAGCATAAATAGTGGCGTTGTTCATTAAAAGAGCCAGTTCATCTGAGTGTTTGAAACATACAGCTCTGCCTGGTGTTGTCATTTTACGTCGGCTACATATCACCACCACCCAGGAACGGGTCACTCTAACTCCGCAGCAGAACATCGATTCGCCGCGCCATTGCGCCACCTTGAATCGGTATCTTGGGATACCGCAACCACCCCGAATCGGGACCTCGGCTGAGCGCCATGCCTGCATCTGCAAGGAGAATCTACCGAACCGCGGTTCGCCACGAAGACCGTCTCCAGCCCTTCAATGGTCAGTAGATCCGCTGCTCGAGACGCCGAGTTCCGTGCCACTCGGTAGTCGGGCGGATTTCCGCCGTGGCTGCCCTATCTACTCTCCAGATCTCCACCGCCACGTAGTCTTCTACCAAGCCGCTTGAGACGCTGGGTGCCGTGCCACTCGGTAGTCGGGCTTGGCAACACCAAAGAAGGGGGTCAGATAGAGCAGGACCGCAGGCGGATACTCCCATTCCGCCACACTGGTGGCAGCGGTGGGATCGCTCTCTGCAACCCCCCAGCAAGGAGACCTACACCATGGCGGTGTACAGCCATTACAACAGGGACACCCTGCGCGGCATGCTGGAGAATCGGGGAGGAACTCCTGGCAACAAAAATAGGAAAACCCTAATGAAGGAGCTGACCAGGATGGATCAGAAAAGGGTGAGCACCCCAACCCTGACTCAGGACCCTGATGAACCCCTTCGGCGGAGAGCTCGGTCCCTAATTGAAATATTCGGCCTCACCCCCTCCGAGGACATGGTGAGCCGACTAGTGGTGGACCTCAAAGTGTATGAGGAGAAGGACCGTCAGCACGAGTTGCGGATGGCGGTGCTCGGTATGAGGAGTGATGAACTGTCTAACCCTGTCCCCAAACCCGTAGAACCCTGGGTCGAGGTTTACAGCTCGACTGGAGCTTCACCCCGGGAATCTGCACCCCCCAGTGATCACCCTTTCGGGACTTACAGCTCGCCTGGAGCCTGTATTGGGGACATCGCACATCCCAGCGACCCTTGGATGGAGACTTACAGCTCGTCTGGAGCTGCATCCGAGGACGCCACACCCCCAGCGAGTGGCAGTGCCACTGTTTCAGCACCCTCGCGGACTCGAGGGCGGAATTCCCGAGAAGGCTGCAGGAGGGCCTGGTCCGGTACCATGGGTCCACAGTGGAGGCCACCGGTACGAGTGGCGAGACGAGATCCGCCAGGAACTTTGGTACGAGGCCCTGTACCATGAGAGGGACTACCATGACGTCTATGTTCCCTCCGACGCTGTCATCCACCGGGTGCAGTATGACGCTCGAGCAGCGTTCCTGCAAGATCGGGCCCCGGAGGAGTGGGAGGCAGAGCTCCAGTACCTGGTGCAGCAGGAGATTGCACTGGACGCCGCGTACCGCGCGCTCCGGTGGCTAGCCGGCCCCCTGATACCCCGCACCATTGACGGCGCCTCCACCGCAGGGCCCCGCTATGGTGGCACGGGGCTGCTCTACGAGAGCATGGCCACAGACCCTGGGTTCGGAGAAGAGACAGAAGAGCGGTCGGAGGAGATACTGGAGCGACGGGAACAGGAGCTCCCGTACGACAGCAGGGACTCGGAGTTCGAGGAACTGGAGTTCCTAGCAGAGCGAGAGTGGGAGCTCGAGAAGGCCTACAGGAGATTGTTGGACAGCGTTCCGCAGTCGGGTCTGAGTCCCATGTACTGGGACGGGTCGGCGGAAGGAACCGGCAGTCCACAGGACTTGGAAGTATGGGAGGCCGAGATGCTCCCATGGGTCCCCGTTGGGGCCCCAGCAGAAGAAGCTACCCCCTTCAACTCGCAGGATGACACGGTGTCCGTGCCCATGGGACCAGCGGAGGAGCTGGCAACGGGGCAGAGCGCCGCTGGCCTCTGCCCACCCTCAGCAGCAGAGAAAGTTATCCTCCACCCAGCAGAAGAGCTGGCCACGGGGCAGAGCGCCGCTGGCCTCTGCCCACTTCCCACAGTCTGCCAGGAGGAGCAGACAGATGGTTCCCCCGGGCTGGGTTGTTCGCAGCCATTGACCGCCCTGGGGATGGAAGAAACCACCCTCCCGCAAGGAGGCCCCCACCCAGCCGAAGAGCTGGCCACAGGGCAGAGTGCCGCTGGCCTCTGCCCACCTTTTCCCAGCTGTCCCGAGGGGCAGGAGGGGGATACCCTGGAGCTGTTTTTCCCACAGCCGCTTGCTTCGTCCGACCCCCTGATTGTTATTTCTGCACCCACCCCCCAGCAGAAGAGTTGGCAACGGGGCAGAGGGCCGCTGGCCTCTGCCCATTTCCTACTATCCGCCCCAAGGAGCAGAAGGGGGATACCCTCGGGCTACCTATCCCGCAGCCACGGATCTCACCCGAGATGGAGGACGTCCTTCTCCTGCCGGGTGAGTCTTCTCCAGCATTCACCACCCCAGCCGACGCACTGGTGGCGGAGCAGAGCCAGTTGCCAACCTGCCCCTCCTTGCAACCCTTTGGCCCGGAGGCCCTCGGCCGCCACCGGCTTTATCAATGGCTGACCAAGACACTTGGGGCGCCTGGCTTTAGCCCCCTTTTTCCCCGAGTACCCGAGACCACTGGAGATGGCACAGGTGGTACCTCTCCCCAACCACGGGACACTTATTCTGGAGGGGGTACCCCGAAGGACTTACAACCTGCCAGGCACGGCCGCGAGCACCACTGGAGAAGCCTGGCGGCTCGCCTCTTGCCCACGGACTATGGACCGCAGAGACTGCACCGACTCCCCCTATACGACCCGTGTGGGTCCAACCGGGCTCGTCGGACTTTGGAAAGGGGGAGGAGTGTCACGGAAGGGACATAGGGGCTCGGCGCAGCGAGACCCAGGACTCAAACCCAAGACATTTTTAAAAGGACCTTGTTTTCCTTTGAACGTTTGCAGTGTGCGTTTCAATGTATGAACAGTTTATTTTCCTTGCTAGATGTGGTTTTACTTGATGTGCTGTATTAAGATGTACCCTGTGTGATTTTAAATATTTTACATCGTTTGGTTTTAGTTTAATTTAGTTTAGTGAAATGACATAGCTTTGGTTTTAAAACATACTTATATTCCTGTAGGTAAATGTGTGTTTCTGTAGCTAGTAAATAAGTTTTGCTGTTGTGTAATTTATGCGTCAGGGATTTTCCCCATTATCTAGGTACATGTTTAATTTAAGGGATCTCTGATAGTGTGTGTTTAATCTGATGGGCTGGAACAATGGATGTACAAATATTGTGTGCGCTTAAGGCTAAGAGAATGTGAAGAATGTTGATTGTAAATAACTGACATAATCTAATTAGTATGGGTGTGCTAGTAATTAGTATGGGTATGCAAATTGTGACTGCTGTACTTCAGCATAAATAGTGGCGTTGTTCATTAAAAGAGCCAGTTCATCTGAGTGTTTGAAACATACAGCTCTGCCTGGTGTTGTCATTTTACGTCGGCTACATATCACCACCACCCAGGAACGGGTCACTCTAACTCCGCAGCAGAACATCGATTCGCCGCGCCATTGCGCCACCTTGAATCGGTATCTTGGGATACCGCAACCACCCCGAATCGGGACCTCGGCTGAGCGCCATGCCTGCATCTGCAAGGAGACTCTACCGAACCGCGGTTCGCCACGAAGACCGTCTCCAGCCCTTCAATGGTCAGTAGATCCGCTGCTCGAGACGCCGAGTTCCGTGCCACTCGGTAGTCGAGCGGATTTCCGCCGTGGGTGCCCTATCTACTCTCCAGATCTCCACTGCCACGTAGTCTTCTACCCAAGCCGCTCGAGACGCTGGGTGCCGTGCCACTCGGTAGTCGGGCTTGGCAACACCAAAGAAGGGGGTCAGATAGAGCAGGACCGCAGGCGGATACTCCCATTCCGCCACAGATCCTAAGGATCCCTTTATCTCCCGATCCATGGCAGCTGGATGGTCATATTTGCCATCATTTAAAAGGCCTGATTATGGCGTTTCAAATGATACCAAACATGACCAGGTTTGGTTTAAAAAAAAATAAAAATAAAAAAAAAAAAAAAATAATAAAAAAATTAAATAAAATAAAAAAATGTTTTTTTTTTTTTAAATTTTTTTGTCTGGGGGGAGTTTAATTAAATAGGACCTAGGCTGTCATCTAAAAATAATTAGCACAAAATGGTCAGAATGAGCGCAGCGCACATAGGTGAACTGTCTCAGCAGTGAAGGGGTTAAAAAGAAAACGCATGTTAAAATTGGGTATTTCTAGTCTCGGGACAAAATTTTGAACCTATTTAGCCGGGGTATTTTTGGCTGGTTGTAGATTTTGGGGATTAAATTACGAAAAAGTGTGTTTTTACCATTTTTTTCCTCATATTTCATATATTTTTTATAGTAAATTATTGGAAATGATGGAAATAATGGTATTTCTAGAAAGTCCATTTAATGGCGGGAAAAAGGGTGTATAATATGTGTGGGTTGAATAAACGAGTAAGAGGAAAAATTGTCCTAAACACTAACAGCGCAGAAACGTAAAAACAGCAGCGGTCACTAAAAGACGGATTTGTGTAAAACCGCCCGGTCACTAAGGGGTTAAACATGATGAGCACAAAACAGTCAAAAGGAGCCCAGAACACAGAGGTGAAAACAGTGAAGGGGTTAAAGACCATTTATTCTTTTTTTACTTTGCGAAAACACTTTTTATACTTTGATCGTTTTGTATTTATTTTTTTAAGAAGCATTTGCTTTTTTAATAGATCTTTTTATTATTTTTAAAAGGACCATTTTTATTATTTACACATATTTTTATTGATTTAAGAATAGGAAACTTTTTTGAAAATTTTTTTTTCCAGTTCAGAGGAATTTTCCGATGCCAATTCGGCTCAATTCAGCAGATATTGGTGCAAATCTGCAGTTTTCGCCAACGTCCGCTAACTGCTTTGCTGACTACATTTTCACAAAACACAGTGAACATTCACTAAATAGTGAATTCACTGTATTTTTTTTGTGAAATGGAATCACTGGAGAAATGCAGCGAAACACAAAACACCGATGTGACAGAACACGCTGTCACTGTGCGACTTGGAGGGGGCTGTGGGCTTGCCTCCTGCCTACAGACTATGGCCCAGCAGTTAAATGGGAGATTTTGGGGCTGTTTGCCATCTCCTGCAGCCATCAGACGCACGCAGTGGCGTAGCGTGGGGGCAGGGGGGGCCATGGCCCCGGGCGCAGTTTTGTTAGGGGCGCATAATTTCTTTTGAAGTTATGCGCCCCTAAAACTTGTGGCCCGACTGACCCGCCGGGCCCTCGGGCGCCGCCCAAGGGTCCGCGGGTTGAGGGGACCCAGATGCCGGGCAGCGGGAGTGCCTGCCCGTGCCCGGTCCTAAACAGTGAGTGCGTCCTGTTGAAGGGGGGGCGGCTGCATGCAGGCGCAGGTCACGTGGTCCGTCTAATCAGGTGGTACTGAGTCTCTGTACCACCTGACTGGCCGGACCGCGTGACCTGCGCACGCACGCAGCTGCCTCCCCTTCAACAGCACGGACTCGCACGCTGTTCAGGACCGGGGCAGGCAGGCACTCCCGCTGCCCGGGAGCTGGAGCAATATCCAGGTGAGAGCTGGGGCAAATCCATGAGCTGGGGCAAATCCATGAGCTGGGGCAAATCCATGTGCTGGGGCAAATCCATGAGCTGGGGGCAAATCCATGTGCTGGGGCAAATCCATGAGCTGGGGCAAATCCATGTGCTGGGGCAAATCCATGAGCTAGGGAAAATCCATGAGCTGGGGCATATCCATGTGCTGGGGCAAATCCATGAGCTGGGGGAAAATCCATGTGCTGGGGCAAATCCATGAGCTGGGGCAAATCCATGTGCTGGGGCAAATCCATGTGCTGGGGCAAATCCATGAGCTGGGGCAAATCCATGTGCTGGGGCAAATCCATGAGCTGGGGGAAAATCCATGTGCTGGGGCAAATCCATGAGGTGGGGCAAATCCATGAGCTGGGGGAAAATCCATGTGCTGGGGCAAATCCATGTGCTGGGGCAAATCCATGAGGTGGGGCAAATCCATGTGCTGGGGCAAATCCATGTGCTGGGGCAAATCCATGAGCTAGGGCATATCCATGTGCTGGGGCAAATCCATGTGCTGGGGCAAATCCATGAGCTGGGGCAAATCCATGAGCTGGGGCATATCCATGTGCTGGGGCATATCCATGTGCTGGGGCATATCCATGTGTTGGGGGGCAAATCCATGAGCTGGGGCAAATCCATGAGCTGGGGCATATCCATGTGCTGGGGCAAATCCATGAGCTGGGGGAAAATCCATGTGCTGGGGCAAATCCATGAGCTGGGGGGCAAATCCATGGGCTGGGGCAAATCCATGAGCTGGGGCATATCCATGTGCTGGGGCAAATCCATGAGGTGCTGGGGCAAATCCGTGTGCTGGGGAAAATCCATGAGCTGGGACAAATCCATGTGTGAGCTGGAGCAAATCCATGTGTGAGCTGGGGCAAATCCATGTGTGAGCTGGGGCAATATCGATAACGTGTCCACAGGTTGGGGGGGGGCGCACAATTCTTGGCTGGCCCCGGGCGCTGACAACCCACGCTACGCCACTGGATGCACGGCACACAGCGCTGATTAACCCTTTCGCTGCTGAGGCATTTCCCACCTGTGTGCTGAGGTCATTTTTACCGGTTTTGCTCATCATGTTTAAACGTGTTTTGAAGGCTTATTTTATTATATGACCCAGACATATTATATATCGTTCTTTCCGTCAGACTCTGCAGATTCATAATATGTCATTATTATATGTATACGTTATGTCCTGTCTGTATATTATAACAAAATATGCAATAAAATTAGAATTTTCAAAAATTTACAACGTGTAAAGTGTTTTTTTTCACATTTTAACATGCGATCGTTTGCGGTTATATTTTCTATGGGGTGCACTTGTTAAAAAAAATAGAAATGGGGTCTCGCTACATTTTTTTTGGGGGAAAATTTCGCTATTTTTAACAAACGCACCCCATACAAAAATCGTTAGTGCATCATCATTGTTCACATTATAAATTAAATGGGAACAATATTGCTGCATTAACAAAACAAATAAAAAATTCAAAAACTTGTTTATTTTTTTTATTATAATATATATATATATATATATATATATTTTTTAAATTTAAAACTTTTTCATGGTCATGCTTGATATCGTTGGAAAGGCCATGCTCTGGCCGATCCAACGATATCAAACATTAACCCCTAGCCACAACGGATCGGGAGATAGGGGGTTCCAATGAACCCCCTATCTCCACCATTGGTGGCAGCTAGGGGTTAACTCCAGGACTGGCGTCATCGTGCTATGCATGATGACGCCAGTCCTCAGGGGGAGTTCCCGGAGGCTTGGCCAGCTCCGATGTCGGCCAGCTCCGGGAAAGGATCACGAACGGTGCTTTTCGGGGCCGATTCGTGATCCGGCCCCCATGGGGTTAATGCCAGGTACCGTTTGGAAGGGCAGGCTGTGCCCTTCCAAATGGTGCCTGGCATTAAGCTCAGGATCCCGGCGATCAGGAGGGAGAGAGGTCCGAAGGACCTCACCCCTCCCTTTCAGGCGCCTCCTCCGCACATGCGGGGGGGCGCATGAAAGAGATGTCATCGCGCCGCCGCAATGACATCTATTGTGCCTGCGGCGGTCCCGGAGTGACGGGCTGACATCCGAGATGTCAGCCCGCACCGGGGACACAGCGATCGGCCGGAATCTGGACGATCGCTTGCTGCTTTGAGAGGAGGCGCTCAGCCCGATCTCCCGGCACTGCTAGCAAAAGGTGGCCGTCTTACTATCTGGCTTCCTGCCAGTTTGTGGGGGTGGAATTCCCCGGCCCCGAGCGCCACCATCTTGGTCGGCCCGGGGAGACCCGGCGCAGCGCTAGGGGCCGAACCACCTGACCAGCGCCGCGTGCGATCTCGCGAGAATGCGGCTGCGCTGGTCATGTGGTTCCCGCCCGGCGAGCGGCAAAGCTGCATCATGTCAGCGGCCGCTCGCCACCATGAGGAACGCCGGCAGAGCCTGGGGGCCTGGCAGCAGGTGAGAGCTGGGGGCAGATATATCCATATGTGAGCTAGGGGCAAATATCTCCATATCAGCTGGGGCAATATATACCCATGTTATCTGGGGGCAAATATATCCATGAGTTGGGGCAAATATATATATATCCATGAGCTGGGGCAAATATATCCATGAGCTGGGGGCAAATATATCCACATGTGATCTGGGGACAAATATACCCATATGAGTTGGGGCAAATATTTCCATATGAGCTGGGGAAAATATCTCCATATGAGCTGGGGCAATATATACCCATGTAATCTGGGGGCAAATATATCTACATGTGATCTGGGGGCAAATATATCCATATGAGCTGGGGCAAATATACTTATATGAGCAACCCTAGTGTGTGTATATATATGTGTATATATAGATTATCATGGCACCTCTATCCTGATTGGCTTGACATGACACGGATGGGGGGGCACCAAAATGCACCTTCGCCTGACTAGATAAAAATGCTTGCACCGGCCCTGGCCGGGGGTCGCCTGGAAATGACGTCATCGCGCATGGCGTGATGACGTCATTTACATCGGGAGGAGCTTGACTTCAGCGTCTGAGGACGCTGAGGTCAGAATGCCGCGGGACCCCGGACAGAGAGGTGAGTATCTCCGCCGGGGGTCCCGCAAAGCTGATGACGTGTGGGACACCTCCTCAGCATACAGCGGGAGTAACTGAGGACGTGTCCCACACGTCGTCAGCAGTGAAGGGGTTAAAAATTTATTTTTTTTAAACTTTTTGTCCTTGTTTCCTGTCCCCCAGGGCACTACCCGGACCCCCATACACCTTTTATGGCAAATATCTAGCATATATGCCCTCTTGGAGGGCACTCTAAAAAATGAACGTTCAAGTCCCATTGACTTGCATTGGATTCGAACTATGTTTGCAAACGATTGCAAACTTTGGGTATTGTTTGGGTTCGACGGCGAACTGAACTCGAGCGAGTTCGGCCCATCCCTAGTGTACAGCGAGGAATCAACATTTGACAAATGCTGCTTCCTTGCTGGACACCCAGGTTCTCCTTGTGACTCTCACACCTTTCTCTAGTACCTTAGCCACAGCTTAAGGCCCGGGGCATTTAGAGAGCCTGACTAGCACCCCCAGAAATAAGCTGAAGCTGTAGACCTGGAAGCTTTCATTGGCACAACAAGCACAAGTTAGCTGCTACCCCAAATCATGAGCCGTGACTTCAAGCTTGGTCAGAATAAAACTGTTTATTCACACACCCACAGATACAGTCAAGGACTGGAAATCCAGTCGTGAAATTTCCTCGCTCCTAAATATTCCACAGTCACCTGTCAGCTGTATTATAAGAACGTGGAAGTATTTGGGAACGACAGCAACTCAGCCATGAAGTGGTAGGCCACGTAAACTGACGGAGCGGGGTCAGTGGATGCTGAGGTGCATAGTGCGAAGAGATCGCCAACTTTCTGCAGAGTCAATCGCTACAGACCTCCAAACTTCAGGTGGCCTTCAGATTAGCTCAAGAACAGTGCGCAGAGAGCTTCATGGAATGAGTTTCCATGGTCGAGCAGCTGCATCCAAGCCATACATCATCAAGTGTAATGCAAAGCGTCGGATGCAGTGGTCTAAAGCACGCCACCACTGGACTCTAGAGCAGTGGAGACACGTTCTCTGGAGTAACGAATCGCGCTTCTCCATCTGGCAATCTGATGGACGAGTCTGGGTTTGACGGTTGCCAGGAGAATGGTACTTGTCTGACTGCATTCTGCCAAGTGTAAAGCTTGGTGGAGGGGGGATTATGGGGTGGGGTTGTTTTTCAGGAACTGGGCTTGGCCCCTTATTTCCAGTGAAAGGAACTCTGAATGCTTCAGCATACCAAGACATTTTGGACAATTCCATGCTCCCAACTTTGTGGGAACAGTTTGGAGCTGGCCCCCTCCTCTTCCAACATGACTGTGCACCAGTGCACAAAGCAAGGTCCATAAAGACATGGATGACAGAGTCTGGTGTGGATGAACTTGACTGGCCTGCACAGAGTCCTGACCTCAACCCAATAGAACACCTTTGGGATGAATTAGAGCGGAGACTGAGAGCCAGGCCTTCTCGTCCAACATCAGTGTGTGACCTCACAAATGCACTTCTGGAAGAATGGTCACAAATTCCCATAAACACACTCCTAAACCTTGTGGACAGCCTTCCCAGAAGAGTTGAAGCTGTTATAGCTGCAAAGGGTGGAGCGACGTCATATTGAACCCTATGGATTAGGAATGGGATGTCACTTAAACTTATATGCGAGTCAAGGCAGGTGAGCCAATACTTTTGGCAATATAGTGTATGTTTTCATTTCATTAAATGCCAAAAAATCGGAACAAAATCTTTAGCTCCGCCCATAGAGATCTTAATTCAGAACAGCGTGTTTGTTTATCGGAGTGGGCCGGTCTGGATGAAGTCCAGGGCTGATTTTTTGTCCCAGTCAAGCCCTGTCTGACCACAGCGATTTCACACAGTTCTCCTCTGGGTCATTCAGATGTTCATTGATAAACTTTAGATGGGTCTGTACATGCGCTTTCTTGAGCAGAGGGACCTTGTGGGCTCTGCAGGACTTCAGTCCTTCACGGCACAGTGTGTTACCAATTGTTTTCTTGGTGATTATGGTCCTGGCTGCCTCGAGATCATTGACAAGATCCTCCTGCGTAGTTCTGGGCTGATTCCTCACCATTCTCCTGATCATTGAAACTCAGCGAGGTGAGATCTTGCATGGAGCCCCAGACCGAGGGAGATTGACAGTTACTTTGTGTTTCTTCCGTTTGTGATTAATCACACCAGCTGTTGTCACCGTCTCACCAAGCTGCTTGGCAATGGTCTTGTAGCCTATTCCAGCCTTGTGTAGGTCTATAATCTTGTCCCTGACATCCTTGGACAGCTCTTTGGTCTTAGCCATGGTGGAGAGTTTGGAATCTGATTGCTTCTGTGGACGGGTGTCTTTAATACAGGTAGCACGCTGAGATTAGGAGCCGTCCCTTTAAGAGAGCGCTCCTAATCTCAGAGCTGTCCCGTAATCTCTGCTCGTTACCTGTATAAAAGACATGTGGGAGCCAGAAATCAGATGATTGATTGAGAATCAAATACTTATAAATTGATTTGCATTTAATGAGTTAATACCTTTTTGAAATGTGTTTTTCTGGAGGTTTTTGTTTCTCGCACTGTTACAATAAACCATTAAATTATAGACTGATCACTTCTTGCAGAAATTTCATTGTGGATCCAATCATTTATTCCCTCACTGTACAGGATGAATGACCAAAAGATCTACCACGTCCGCATGCTCGCTGGCCATTAATTCCAGGCTTGATCCCACTGACATTGCGGCTCCAGATACCCCTGGACAGATACCTGTGTCTCCTTCACATGGAGCACTCAGACCAGAGATGCGACAGCACGGACACAGAGGACGAGGAGCCCAATAACAAGCGGATCCAGTTACCAGAACAGAGCGTCAGAAGCACAGGGAGGATCCCAGGCAGGAACGTGAACAAGATAGAAAATTCCACTAGATGGCGCTGCAAGTCCAGCACAAGCTGGAAACTGCCTCCCACTGCATATTCTCACTTGGCTCCCGGCGACCAGAAACAGCAGATCAGGTCACTGTTCTCGCTGCGGGATGAGAGGGGAGTATGGGATTTATTGGGGGGGGGGGGTTTAGGGGGTGCTAAACGATCCTGCAAAATTGCAATCAATTAGCACCAGCTTTTGGCTGCCAGTAAAAAATTTCTTTAACCCATTGCTGCGGTAATTAGCGCCGGCACTTTATAAAAACTCTACTTATCCTAATGCTAATTACTGATTACAGGGGGAGCGCAAAGTACAGGAAGCTCACACAATCACTGATGCACTAATGGGTTTTTACCCTGATTAGCATTAGGATGGTTATATGGGAGCCAGTAGGGGTGAGCCGAACACCCCCGTGTTCGGTTCGCATGCGAACTCGAACAATTTCAAAAGTTCGGGTTCGAACACGATTCAAACTCATTGAAAGTCAATGGGACTCGAACGTTCGAATTTTAGAGTGCCCTCCAAGGGGGCATATATGCAAGATATTTGCCGTAAAAGGTGTATGGGGGTCCGGGTAGTGCCCTGGGGGACAGTAAACAAGGACAAAAAGTAAAAAATAAATAAATGGTAAATGGTTTTCCTTTAATGTATTCATAAACAACTGCTTGGGGCGGCAACCTGTATGAGAAGAGGAGACGTTTTAGGATACGCAGAACAAGTTTAGTGATTTTTTTTGGCTAAATTATGGCGAAACTTATGCAGGCTTTGGATGAAAGTAATTAGGGAAGAGCTGTTCGGTTCGATGTGTTCGGAGTTCGATTCGAACATCGTCAGTTCGTATGTTCGCGAAATTCGAACATTTCCGCCTGTTCGCAGCATGTTCGCCCACAATGGACCACAAATGCACTTTTCCACTGGCCTGAAGCTTGTAATTGGCTACAGCCTGCACCTGACCACAGTTTAGGTGCAAGACAGGTGCAAGACTATGCCAATCAAGGCTCAGAGTCCTTCCTGATTGGGCAAATTTTGCCCAATCATGGGCTCACAGAGCTAAGTCCCGCAGCAAACTAAGGCTTCACACAGCCCCCAGCCCCCAGCACGTGTTTTTTGTGAGGAGATTGTTGTGTTAGTGTGTGTTCTCACTGCCAGTCTGCCACCAGCTATTGGGGGGGGTCTCACTTCTACAAAATATCTGGGAATTGTTGTAATCTTTGTGTTCTCACTGCCACCAGAAATTGTGGGGGTCTCATTTCTACAAAATATCTGGGTGGACTCTGCTTCCTTCCGTGAATTTGCTGAATGTGCTGTATCACAGTGGCAGGTTCCAAAATGCCATTTCTTTTCACGGAAGGCCATTCAAGCACTATACCAGCATGTGGAACACAATGTTATGGAGTCATTGGGAAAGGCAAACAGCAGCAAAGGTGCACATGACTTTAGACACGTGGTCCAGCAAGCATGGACAGGGCCGTTACATTTCCTTCACGGCACACTGGGTAACTCTGATTGCAGCTGGGAGGGATCCAAGATGGAGCTCTGTGCTGGAGCTTGTTCATCCACCACGCCTCCAGAAAGCTGCTTGTATGAGGTCTGTCTGCTCCACCACCACCTCTTCCTCTTCCTCTTCCTCCTCCGTCTCTGGCAAAGTGGCAGTTAAACCGAGTTTAAGTGGCAGGGGCTACGCAATGGCTCAAGCAAAGAGATGCGATACTGTGCTTCAGCTGGTTTGTTTAGGGGACAGGAGCCACACCGGGCCAGAAATTCTGTCTGCTCTGCAGGGGCAGGTGCAGAGATGGTTAATACAACGCCAGCTTCAGCTGGGAATGGTCGTCTGTGATAATGGCAGCAACCTTCTCTCTGCCCTATGCCTGGGTAAGTTGGCGCATGTACCATGCCTAGCACACGTCCTAAATCTGGTGGTACAGCATTTCCTAACCAGGTAC